>JARLTB010000204.1:6512500-6602500 GCA_030141615.1 Unio pictorum
TCAAGATAACTTGAATTTACAAGATGAACTTCATTTAGCTACATTACCCAAAGGGCAAGAACTCAATTTTCAAAGGCATAGTGATTTCCCATATGTATTGCTTCAGCTAATGACGATAACATGAATAGTTGGACGTGAAAACAGAGACAGGTTGCAGTATTTATAATACATTATAGTCAGCTCAAAGAAAGAGAGAGAGCAATAATTACCACAATGATCCAAGGAACTCACTGATTTGTCGAGATGAGAGCAATAATTACCACAGTGATCCAAGGAACTCGTTGATATGTCGAGATGAGCATCTTTTTGATGGGAACCCCATGCATCAAGTTTTACATCAAATAAAGCTAGTTGGTTCATTCACAAAATTATATCAAATACTGCAGGACTATATAAGGGGAAAAACGCTGTAAATCTTGCGTGTTGTTGCGAAAACACAGTGAATTAGATTTGTCGATATGCGTATATTTAGGTCTGTCCTTAATATTTACAAAATTTCGTAGCAATCCATTCACATCTTATGACTAGTTACGTTCATAATATTTAATACATCCAGCAGCAAGTCAGAACGTGAACTGACTTTAATGCAATTTATAGAAAGAGCAAATTGATTATCGATGCTTAGGATGATCATAACAATTACCACTTGTCATACCCATGTACTGAAATCTGTTAACACCATTTCAAGGAATTCTAACCGCAGCGAAGAAAGAAAATGTTTTATGACTGTGCAATATAACACAGTCATGTTAAACATACCAAATCAGAGAACCATCCTATAAACTAACAAATTAAAAACAATATTTGTTTTTAAAAATATATAAAATTCCTATATATTTGAGGTAATATCGACTGAACGTACATTTACTTGAGGATATTGCAATAATAATGATAACAGTCGCATATGTTGGACTGACTTATTTTAATTATAGGGGCAGTTTTGCATTTTACTTTTCCCGTATGTGTTGATACAGTATTGAACCTGATCCTAACAATATTTGTGCTGTTTAAATAAATCCTAAGCATGACTAATATACCTGTACAAAGGAGGCACTATAAATGAATTTAAATGAAGTGGTCTTTGACAAGAAACCATATCTTTAAAACTCCATGATCTAATCCTTTGTTTGTTTTCAATAAAGAAGTCAAATATACTCGTTCGGAAAGTAATTTATATCAGATATAAGTGATATCCGTGTATTGTGCATGCAGTGCTTTATATGCATTTGCAATTAGCTATTCAGAACAAAAATTCCTATATTTCATACAAAAACACACGAAGGCATGCTCTCATATGTACACTTCAAAATGTACGTTGGACTATATGACATTGTATGGAGGTAACGTCGTGATAAACCTGGAATATATTTCCCAGTTCCACAAGCAATATTAACGGCATTAACTCACGTGAACAAAAACCACATCCCCCTATTGAGTATCTTTACTGATTTTCTCAAAAACATTTATATTGTTATCAATTTAGATAAATGTAATTTAGTATGTTTTTACTTTCAAAATGTAAAGAATATTACTACAAGAACTTGAAATCATGTAAGTGGGCGATAATCATCATTCCATGCTCCAAACTACGTCAAAACAATCTTTCCTGTTGAAGTATGTAGACTCATTGCGTACTATTGTAAATCTCGAATAACGTACCCTTGCTAAAGTAACTTAACTTTATTATAACAAAAATAACTCAAAACATACTTTATACCATCAATTTACAAAAGCAAAACCAACAAAGTTTTGTAAAATGTCACGAATAAATTTATTTCTCTAAGAATAAAAAATGAAAATTTAAGCGGAATGAACAGTTTTGAGAACTAAATATTTACATCAAAAGCCAATAGATTTATACAATATTACTGATTTTAGTAAGACTAACAATTATATACAATTAAATAAATGGATATTTTGGCATAATAATACATGGATAAAAATCTGCTCAATTAAAGATTTATTGAAATAAATATGGGGAATTAAACTTATGAATGCCGTATTGTAGATGATAACACAAACGCTTAAGGAAACACAATCACCCGACTGTTCATATGATTTTTTGATTTATGACCCCCTCCCCCCTAAAAAAAAATAAAATAGATTTAAAAGAACACAACCAGGCGATTGTTCATATCATTGTTTTAAAATACGTTTTGGATTATGAAAAAGACACAAGCACACTAATTTACTCTAATATCTCAGAATTAAAAAGATAGTTGAATGAATTTATATTATCTTTTTTATTTAAACCTGTCTTTAAAAAGCTTGATATCTCCATCTGATGCCTTTTCTGAACTGAATGTACCATCTGATGTTCTTTCGGAACTGGCTGTATCATATCACACCACCTGAAGCTCTTCCTGAATTTAATCCACCTCTTGAAGCTCTTCCTGGATTGAATCCACCACTTGAAGCTCTTTCTGGATTGAATCCACCACTTAAAGCTCTTTCTGGATTGAATCCACCACTTGAAACTCTTTTTGGATTGAATGTACCCTCTGATGATCTTTCTGAACTGAACCCATCGTCTCACACTCTGTTTGAATTGAGAAAAGGGTTGGAAAGTTAATTATTTTGTTCAATGCAAATAAACAGTAATTTGATTTTTTTTATCTTTTAGATGTGTGCTCTTTGATATATGTATACGATATTATAATTACATTTTAAAAGAGTCATATCTACATTTTAATTCCTAGCGATATGATATCTACATTTTAATTCCTAGCGATATGATATCTACATTTTAATTCCTAGCGATATGATATCTACATTTTAATTCCTAGTGAAATGATATCTACATTTTAATTCGTAGCGATATGATACCAGTTGTAATCGCAAAGACAATGCATTAAGCACCATACTTGTATTCATCAGAAATATTAATCTGCAGTGTTTCCATCAAAACAGTAGACTGTACACAAACTCAAATGTTGGCACTCAGTTCCTCAGACAGCACAAACGATGTCCGACATTTTGATGAGGTAAAATAGAGTGTAGCATGCAAACATTGCATTGACCATTGTATTATTTTGATGAGGTAAAATAGAGTGTAGCATGCAAACATTGCATTGACCATTGTATTATTTTGATGAGGTAAAATAGAGTGTAGCATGCAAACATTGCATTGACCATTGTATTATTTTGATGAGGTAAAATAGAGTGTAGCATGCAAACATTGCATTGACCATTGTATTATTTTGATGAGGTAAAACAGAGTGTAGCATGCAAACATTGCATTGACCATTGTATTATTGTGATGAGGTAAAATAGAGTGTAGCATGCAAACATTGCATTGACCATTGTATTATTTTGATGAGGTAAAATAGAGTGTAGCATGCAAACATTGCATTGACCATTGTATTATTTTGATGAGGTAAAATAGAGTGTAGCATGCAAACATTGCATTGACCATTGTATTATTTTGATGAGGTAAAATAGAGTGTAGCATGCAAACACTGCATTGACCATTGTATTATTTTGTATTATTTTGATGAGGTAAAATAGAGTGTAGCATGCAAACATTGCATTGCCCATTGTATTATTCTGGAATTGTCATCATGATACAGTTGCATAAAAAATGCATAATGAACGCAGTTTAAAGTATCATGATTTCAACGATCGCTCTTGATAGAAATTCCAAATTGCAAATATCTAGATATAATGGTTAACCAATGCCAATGCCTGGAGAAAAAAAAAACACAGTTAAAGAACATCGTTTTCATCTAAACGTTTACAAATTGAATATTATAAATGTTAATATAAATATTAGACATTTTGTAATTAGACTCAGGTCTGGGCCTGTTTGTAAGTGAACCGACTTTATTATTTGTAAAAGAAACGGGAGGTAAAAATATGTAAAAACTTTTTAAAAAGAAAAAATAGTCTTTAAAGCGATTAAATTAGATGTTGAATCCCAACCACAAACCAAAATTCAATAATTCCGATCCTTGTTCACATCAAAAATAGTTGTTTGGATGGGAATAATAAATTTGAATGATATGTATTGGAAACAACTTAAGTTGCACTTATAATTACTTAGAGGATTTTGTAATCTTTGAGATCACAATGATACACATTTCCAGGAGGTTTCTTTATCTTAGCGTTAGCTTTGACATCAGTTTCCCACGCATGCGCTGTTGATACAATTAGCCTTTAGCTGCTTGACGATAAACGCACGACATAAATCCTGATCGATATGCATTATCTTTTACAAATATGCCCCTACGACATCTTTCAAATTAATTCTTTTTTTTATGTAATTGGAGATTCTAAAGTTTAAAAAAGGTTCTATTTTCATTATTGTTTTTCATTTCCAAGGGAGTCAACTAAAGATGTACCAATAAATATTTCGTAATTTAAATAAGTTGTTTGAATAATGTGCTTACAGCCTACAAAATAATGACTGTTTTTTTTACTCCAGTGATTATCCAGGTGTATTTACAAATATTTATAATATTGAACGATCTAATTTTTAAAACTGAGTTTGTTTTTATTAAAGGTAGTATTATTATTGGGCATACGATATACTATAATTGTCCCCCCCCCCCACGACAGAGAGCTTGATGGGCCCGAAACGTTGAGAAAAGTTGTTTTTTTGTTGTAATTACTCCATTATTATATATTTGTGTCAACGTATCTATTAAATGAACGTAAAACGATCTCTATCATTGAAAATTTCAGTGGTTATAATTGAAAAATACGTTGTTTACAGTTAATAATAAAGTCACTATTTTGAAGGCATTATATTCCATATCCCTGCCTTTTAATACAGTAAAATGCACATAAAGTACGTTTGCAAGCGGACAAAGTATATTTGCAAGCGGATAAAGTACGTTTGCAAGCGGATGCCTTTTGGGTTTGCCGTAGTGCTTTCTAAAGCATCATATCCATTATCCATAAGCTCCAGTTAGATATCAGCCCTTTCCAGCCCTTTCCCTTTCCAGCCCGAGTCTACTGACTCAATCTGTCCATTTGAAATTTACTTAGTTCCCATTTCTTCCTCAATATGACCCCCCCCCCCTTTATTTAATGAATATTTTTTAAAACAATTATCTCGCCAACACTCACATTGATAATTTGACGAGTCTCGTTGTTCCACTTTTTTCTAAATCTACAGGCCTATGTTTTCATTAAAGAGATGATGATGATATTCTTTTATCCCTCCATTTTCTGAAGATTTTAAGACAAAAAAGAAATGCATTTATATACATAGAATCACAAAAATTATGGATTCGTTACTTATTGAATTAGTTCCAATAGCAAACGAATAAATAAATTAAAATCATTACTAAACGAGAGAGAGAGAGAGAGAGAGAGAGAGAGAGAGAGAGAGAGAGAGAGAGAGCTTTCGGAGTTGAGATAGTTTTACTATTTATTTTATTTAGCATGCATTGTATGAATAAATATATAAATATATATTTCTGCTATTAAACAGAAAGTGTACAAGATAACATAATTTCGCAATAAACCTTTATTACTCGGTGTCATTATTACTGGGTTACAAAAGAGATTCTGAATTTGTGTGAAATCCAAAGAGACATCAAGCACATAACGGGTCAATGGAGTACCGAGAAATAAACAAGAATACCAGAAAAAAAACTAGAATAAAGCAAATTAAGATTGGATTGGACAAAAGTGCACCGAAAAATAGACCAGGCTGATAAAGAATAACAAGCAAAATGGCATTCCAAATTGTGAAAGACCTCACCTGACAGAATTAACCAAAAGTCGGTACCATTCAAGACGAAAATGGAAAATGCCGCACAAAAGCGGGTGACATTGCAGAAAGATGGACTGAGTATTGAAATACTTCTCCAACCATCAGTCCACAGGAGACACAGTAGTGCTTGAAGTTTCAAATTTCACAAATGATGATCTCAAAGAAGAGATGGAGTCAACATAAAGAGCACTGAAGAATGGGAAGACAGCTGGAGTAGACAACATCCCAGCTGAACTTATCAATAATGGGGGTGACGGTTAAGTGATAGAGCTACTAACAAATCTATGCAAAACGATCTGGCAGACAGGTGAGTGGCCAACACAATGGATCTAGTCACTGATTATAATACTCCCAAAATAGACAAGTTCCAGAGGTGCAAAAATTACAAAACTATCAGTTTGCTCAGTCATGCGAATAAGCTGATGCTGAAGATTCTCTAGAACAGACTGAAACCACAAGCCATGAAATAATCGTTGAAGAACAGGCAGGGTTTTGGAGTGGAAGAACCACAATATATTTAATATTCAAGCTTAGGGTTCTGAGTGAATAGTACTCGCAACATCAACAAGACAGTTATCATGTGTTCATAGATTTAATAAAAGGCTTTTGAAAGTGTGTGGCATGAGGCATTGCGGGCCACAATTAAGAAGTACAACATGGGTCAAAAGTTGACCAATACCATCAAGCAGTTGTACGCCAAGGCTACCAGTGCAGTATTTGCTCAGTGTTATGTAGGGGGCTGATTCCACACAACAGTTGGATTGCGTCAAGGCTGACTCCTGTTACCAACGCTTTTCAACATCTACTTGGATGGCATCATGAGTGAAGCCTGGAAAACCACTGTGCTACAGTCAGCATCGGAGGGCGTAAAATCACCAACATCCGCTTTGCAGACGCAATTGATGGGCTGGCAGGCAGTGCAGACTAGATTTTCACCATTGTGGAGAGCCTGGATGAAACATCTTCTAGATTTGACATGGAGATCAGCGCTGAAAAGACAAAGTTGATGATAAATAGTGGCAAACAAATCTCAGCCAAGATTAAATTCAGAGGACAGGAATTAGAAACAGTGAGCCAGTTCAAATATATTGGTTCCATAATCACCGAAGAGGGATCAGAAGCAGAAATGTTGTCACGAGCAGCACACACAACGGCAGTTATGTCAAAGCTAAGATCCATCTGGAGAGACAAGAATATCGGTTTCCAAAATCAGACTATTGAGAACACTAGTCATCTAAATCTTTTTGTATTCATGTGAGGCCTGGACCCTGACAGCAGAATTACAATGAAGAATCCAGGCATTTGGAATGAGATGCTAAAGAACCATCCTTGGCATCTCTTATAGGGACCACATAACAAATGTAGAAGTGCTTAACACCATCAGTCACAAAGTATGCCAATATGAAGACATCCTCAACACCGTCAAAAAGAGAAAGCTGAAATGGTTTCGCCATGTTACTAGAGCTAACAGTCTATCAACAACAGTACTGCAGGGCAGTGTTCAGGGTGACAGAAGGAGAGTATACAAAAACAGTCCACTGACAACAACATAGAATGGACAAGGAAAAGTTTTGCGGAGACACAGGCATTGGCAAATGATCGAGACAAGTGGAGGGAACTTATCAGATGTCCAGCAGCACAGTGCCTCGACGACCACATTAGGTTAATAGACGTATAATGATGATGACTAGATGTCACGACTTTGCACTAATAAGACAAGCTTTAAATGCACTGGGAGCAAGTTTATTGCAAATCGTGAAAAATGACGGAAATATATTTCCTCAAAATAAAACTAGTTCTTGGCAATATCTTAGGGAATGTGTCTTTGCTAAAAGACAAACAAAATGTTATTTTCCATGGATGACGTTGTAGGACAACTCATTTAGAATTTTGTGTAAATTTTAGGCAATATTAATTTAGACGAAACCCACTGGGCATGTGTAGCATACCTCATTCGCTGCTCTTACAAACGTTCTGTAAGAAAAATGTGAAAACGCTTTACAGAAAGCCCTCATTAATTTCCTTAATAGTACTAACGCTATTATTTTATTATTATTATTATTATTTATATTATTATTATTATTATTATTATTATTATTATTCCTATTATTATTATTGATATTATTATAGTTATTATTATTATTATTATTATTGAGATTATTATTATTATTATTATTATTATTATTATTATTATTATTATTATTATTATTATTAATGTTACTTATATTTGATTTAATTTATTTAGTTTTAATTGTCAGATCCAAATTTGTCATTTTGGCTTTAAAATTCATTAATTAGGAGATTTTTCTAGAAAATTCAGGCTGACCTAGACTCTAGCTGTAAACACAGGTTGACCTTGGCTTGTTGACCTCATTTCTGACCCTTCTTTAGAGAATGTAAACAAGCCTTGGAAATGATTGGCTAGATCCAAAATTATCTTTTATTTTTAGTAATTTGTGGCTTATTTTCTTCTGGTTCAATCTTTTAGTACGTGACATAGTGAAGGTAGCTTCTTTCTATGACCTTCCAGAATCACATGATTCCTTTTTGTTTACGAGGGAATTACATATATATAGCTGTGTTTTGGAAGCTAACAGTAGTAGAATCTGGGCTTTTAGAGTTAATAGTTGTGTTTTCTGTTTGAGTTATAATTTTAATTACCTTGTACTGGACATTGTGTCATTTCATTGTAGCAAGAGGATTTATTTATTTATTTGGATGAGAAAACATGTGCTCATAATTTCATTTGGATGATAATAAAACAAGATCTGCATCACGTGACATCGTCAGCCATTTTGGATTACATCATCAAGATTCTAACCTGGAACTATTAGAACATTTATTTATCAGGACTCTTGCAATTCCATTAGTGGATTATTTTTGAGATTCTATATTGGATTAATGTTGGATTTGATTCTCTAAAACCGTAAGTTTATTTATTTTATGAAAATAATTGTATTTAATAAATTCATTGTTAAAGTTTTACAAGCTTGTTAGTTTTCACTCTTTCTGTGTTGCTGCTTTTTCGAGCCTAAACACGTAACAATATTATTATTATTATTAATTTTATTATTATTATTATTATTAATTTTATTATTATTATTATTATTATTATTATTATTATTATTATTATTATTATTACTGCTCTCTTGATATAAGTTGTTAGAATATCCGCAAGAGGTCACGGGTTCAAACCACGGCGTGTCAAACCAAATACTTATACAAATGATACTAACAGGTACATCACCTGGCGCACAGCATTAAGAAGTTAGTGTTAGGGTCGGATTCAGGATAACATGACTAGGTGGGACATCATGCTACATATCTACGGCCTGATGCCCCAGTACTAGACATCACTATAAACTGCCTCACTGCATACATCGTTGCGATAAGACTGAAACGTTGTTAAAGCTACGTTCAGAATCCCAATATTCTCTCTCTCTCTCTCTCTCTCTCTCTCTCTCTCTCTCTCTCTCTCTCTCTCTCTCTCACACACACACACACACACACACACACACACACTAATAATATTATTATTAAAACTCTGGAAGTTGGTTTTTATTATTGTATCGAAATTGGTTTAATCTGCACAACAAGTGTCAAACAACAACTCCTGTACATCAAATATTCACAGCATGAACTCAGAAAGAAAACTGTTTCACTGATCTCATCCCCAAAACTGCTTTAATGAATGAAAATATGTCTTCCTCATTAAGACGAAGCTAATAAAAAAATAATAATCTAACTACAATTGTATTTTCCTTCTTCCCAATGCAATACATTGCAAATTATTATTTATTTCAATGAAGTAAGATAGATTCTCATTACAAATTAATACAATTAATGTTATAGGTAACATTTTAATGATAATACAACGTGTATATATATATATATATATATATATATATATATATATATATATATATATATATATATATATATATATATATATATATGAAAATACTACTTATCATGCTAACCGCTCCGGTGGCCTAGTGGTTAGAGCGTCCGCCCCGGAAGCGGGAGGTCGTCGGTTCGATCCCCGGCCGAGTCATACCAAAGACTTACAAAAATGGTACTAACAGCTGCCTCGCTTGACGCTCAGCATTAAGAGGTTAGTGTTAGGACTGGTCGGCCTGGTGTCAGGATAAGACATCAGGATAAGGCGGCATGATGTCTCAGTGCTAGACATCACTATAAACTGCCTCAATGCAGACATCGTAGCGATATGACTGAAAAATTGTTAAAGCTACGTTAAAAATCCTAATCAAACAAACAAACAAACAAACTTATCATGCTTATTCTTCTGCTACTCGTAAAGCAAACACATTTCTCAAAGTTGTACAAAACAAGTCAGAAGGAATTTGATTTATGGCAGACGTCATATTTTCTTTCAGCATTTGCCATGAGGATTTACTAATATAACAGATAACAAGTGTAAATTCGAGATTTTTTCAGTATGTGATGTGAGTATACATACATACATACATACATACATACATACATACATACATACATACATACATACATACATACATATATTTAATACGGTTACGTTTGTTAAATATACGGATTTCAGTAACATTAAGGTAAACACCGTTTGCTTTCAATATCCGATAGCATTAATAGACAACGCAAGAATTCCATTTAATGTGATGTGATCCCACTAAGTGTACTCAACAATATATCATATCTAGTTATGACTTTGACCCTTTTGCACATGCCGCCATCACCAATAAGGTGTGATTCACGATTTGATATCTATCAATATACTAGATCTTAGTACATTCGATACTATATGAGAATTGACCCAAAAAAAAATAAAAAAAAAAAAGAAAAAAAAAATAAACCCAACGAAATTATTTTGCCAATTTATTCTTCATCGTCACTACCAGAGAAGACGTAAAGGGTGGCGTTCGGTAAAATATTTATTTAATAATGGAGGTTTTTGAAGCATTGCAGTACAACGCTAGAATGGATTATGAACAGTGTATTGCTATTTCTACTGAATGTAATAACTGATCCATTTTTACATGTTAGAGATATTATATATATATATATATATATATATATATATATATATATATATATATATATATATATATATGGAAGAAATTAAGAATGGAAAAGAATAGATAATTCAGGTAACATGTGATATATAAGAATCACAAAACATACTTATTAAAACAAAATCAAAAGAATCCTATGTCGATAATGAGGTGTTTCAAAGAAACGTCCAGGTCATATGATGCCGAGCAACGTAAAGTGACTTGGCCAAGATACACAGTCAACGTGGGTACACGAGAAAGCTTGCCAGGGTAACTGGTTCTTTTCGGGTTCTTCCCCCACCAAATATACTGGCCGCCAACGTTCCCTCTAAGTGAATGGTAGATGTGTGCGCAATGCTCGCTGCATTGTGGAAGCATATCGGAGACGAGCAAACTTTATTGATGGATTGACAATTCAGCTGCGAGGGGATGTCTGAGCAGCTGCGCGCGCGCAGCTTAGAGGGAACGTTGCTGACCGCCACGTATAGCCTAGTATCTACTGAACAAATGGCGTCAAGCCTACAACAACAGCAACAAGGGCACGAGCTTACCCAATGGTAGGAATAAATGCATAGTCGCATACACTTTAGTACATCAGTCGAAATGCATTGAGCCACCTCGGTTCAAATTGCAGTAGGAATATTTGTCAAAAATACATGCCTATTCAAACTACACATTCAAGCTATGTACGACATGTTATCCCTGTTACAATTAGTTACACAAATCGAACCGACTGACTGAACATTAATATAACAAAACATGTAAGAAGCTAACCTTCTGATCACCGGAACGCACTACTACAACTAAAGAACTAGCAATCACATTTTGTAAGGGACGTCGGCAGATTTACTTTAGATGGGTAAACACGTGGTGGGAACCTAATACATTTTACGGATGTAGCCCAAAATATATTTAATGGTGAAAATCGGCAGCGGGGTGTGGGGAGGGGGGGGGGGGAGGGGGGTGGGGTGGAGAGGGCAAGTGGACTCTCCGTCCTCCTTGCTGATATTTTCTCCTATGTGCGGCCGCCCATGTAATAAGTAATTTAATAGCAGAGGACCAAAAAGCTAGCTATTTAGTTAACTAACTAACGCACTAGTGGAAGACAATATATTTATTTATTTATTCACCTTTTTACTTTTTCTTCCGATCTCATTGTAGTTATATGTTGCATTGCTGATCAGAAGCGTGCGACATACTCCACCCTGGCTGATGGAAGAATTAGAGTTTATTCCCTTTGATGAACCGCTGAGCTTAAAAGGATTACTTCCCTTCTATTTGTAAAGCATACATATTTCATCGGGTAAGACAAATGACAAATTTTACAAAAGAGCAACATTTCTATTTATTGACCACAATGTATGCAATAGATGCAGACCCAATATTGTTTAGTGTGAAAATGCAATAAGTGTGTATCTGTGTGTGTGTGTGTGTGTGTGAGAGAGAGAGAGAGAGAGAGAGAGAGAGAGAGAGAGAGAGAGAGAGAGAGAGAGAGAGAGAGAGAGAGAGAGAGAGTGTGCTAGGATGCTATGACTAAATGTTCCATATTGGCAGACATAAGCTGGTGGTGTCTTGTTATTTTGTTGTCAAGTGGAGAACGTGTTTGCAGCAATGAAGTTAGATAGAAAGTAGTTGTGTCATAATGAATCAAATCTGACAATGAATCTAGTATGTCATATTGTTGACAGATGATCTCTTTTTAGCACTACATATAATGCTATCAATGGAATATATGTCCAATCAATTTAAATGTGTCCACAATTAATACAATTATCACAATCTAATCTATGTCATCTACATATGACGTCAATATTAATACTGATATTTAAAATTGCACTACCTCCAGTAACTACAAAATGCTAAAGTTAATGATGTTAGAAAAGTCTACGTCCAAACCGTTCAAGAATGTGTAAAATAACAGCCTGAAGATATAATCAAATCATTTGCATACTAATATACCTGACAATATGTATTTCTAACTTGTCTTTTTCAATTGTACTAAACGTTTCTACCAAATAAATGACTTAATATGATTGACAGGTAATAAAGGTGTAGATTGTCAAGGTTCGCAGCAAAACACTATGCTCTTCTTATGCTATTTTCAAAGGGGCATATTAATACGAGATAGTACTTCTAAACCGTATTTGTTTTCTTGGTGCGGTGAAAATGTTTTATATTCAGAAATGCGGGAAAATATAAAACACAGTAAGTTTTACAAAACCTTTTATATAATATCAAGATGATGTGATGAAGAATAACCTAATATGTTTAAAGACTTTCACATTCAATACCTTTACATAATCAGTCCCGGATTACCCATTAGGCAGAGTAGGCAACTGCCTATGGGCCCCGCGACTTTTATGGGCCTCCATGAGACCGTGACCGTGGGTCTGGAGCCCCAAAAGTTTGACTGCCTATGGGCCTCCACGGTACTTAATCCGGCGCTGTACATAATACACTCAATACTAAAAATGGGATCTGCACAATATTTATTACACAACTTACCTATAGTGATTAATTGCAGTACGAAATATAGTTGCCAGCTAATACACGAGATATTTCCTCAATATGATATAGGTTCTTTTCTTCATAAACCGACATATGCCATGTAAATTAAATGTTTGCTTGACTTTCATTGGCTGCACTGATTATGGTAATGTGCTTAATTTACATGTAGTCTAAATTTTGTAACTACAGTAAAAAATAATCAAATTTATTTCCATACTAGTTTTAATTGTATATTATGTTGGAATATATTAATATAGGAAAACCCCTTATAAACATTTACCTCTGTCAAGTAAAGCAAGTAGCCTCTGGAAGCAAGTGTTTGTCTTAAAGAGGTTAATTATTATATATGTTTAATGCAAAACTCTTAAACGTGTATCTATTGAAGAAAGGTACTTGCATAATGGTATCAACCTTAAAGATGGATGTGGCTATTGTTAGGTCTTATTTACAGCATGTGTACAATTGCTATTGTTAGGTCTTGTTTACAGCATGTGTACAATTGCTATTGTTAGGTCTTGTTTACAGCATGTGTACAATTGCTATTGTTAGGTCTTATTTACAGCATGTGTACAATTGCTATTGTTAGGTCTTATTTACAGCATGTGTACAATTGCTATTGTTAGGTCTTGTTTACAGCATGTGTACAATTGCTATTGTTAGGTCTTATTTACAGCATGTGTACAATTGCTATTGTTAGGTCTTATTTACAGCATGTGTACAATTGCTCACAATGAATGCAACCGCATATCATTATATGAACTAAATGTAGCTAACGATAACTCGTTCTTTTATCCTTTTGATATAAAATAAAGAATAACATTTAGAGGTCATCCTATTCATTACACTTTTGTTCCAATGTAGGTAATGTACACACACAGACACACAGACACACACACACACACACACATATATATATCCCTAGATCTTAGAGAAGAATGTTTGTTAAGATTAACATAGTTTTTAAATTATGAAGAAATACCATTATTTAACAGATGGTTGTGTCTGCTAATTGGCTCTAATATAGATTTTGCAGCATTATATTTTGGTGATATTGCATGGTGGACATAGCAGTTGGGGTACAGGTATGATGACAAGTATCGGATTCGAATCAATAATGTTCATAGTATTTCATTTCTTTTCTCACATGTGAAATATTTTCAAATACGAAAATTTAGAAGTTTGCATCATGTCATGCTCAATTGTGTGTACGTACAAAAGTTGTACATGCAATAACACAAAAAGGTAGATTGAGAGCTAGAACAAATACATAGAAAGTGACGTACATTTGAGTTATGGAAATAACATTTTGATAAAGAAATCTGACCGGAGGCCGTTCGCGTCTCTCTTAAGTTAATTACCCATACTTTCCTTACAGCCCGCTGTCATTGTTTTCAGATAAAGTATGTGTTTTATATATACAAAAATACACATATGTAATTTACTGTGAGAGATTATTTCAATTAAATCATGTCGCTTCCTTAATTCAAGTAATTTTCTGATGGATACTGCACGACCTGTGGGAGTAAAGCATCCATTAAAGAAAACGACTTCGTATTTTCCCATACAAATACAGTAAGCTTTTATCATATGCTCATTTTATATTATATTTAACTTACTTATACAAAAATGCGCTACAAGAAACAAAGCAATTGAATTGATCATGAATTCCAAAATAAATGCAATGCCAAAGATTCATCAATACACAATAATAGTATTAATGGGCATATAGCACAGCAAAGAAATCTTTGAACGTAGTCACGCGCTCTATAGAAGTTTCAAAATAGTTTTAACTTGGTCTACATAAAATGGAAATTTTGAGTAATATTGTCAGTTAATGTGCATGGAATTTGTTTTTGTGCTTTTCGTTTCTAGTTTTGAGGGACAGGATTATTGTGTCAATTCTCTGCAGTAAGGATGTAATCTGGAAATGTACTAAACATTCCAATGCAGTTTTGATGTGTATCAGGTTTTGGTGGTCTTGGTCGAATTTGAAAGACTAAGTACGAATATTCATTTTGAGGAAATTCAAGATTCCTAAATTTAAGTATATTCATTCGTATTGCCAGCTAACGAAAACGTTTATGTCATCAATTGCATCTCACCGCTTGAGTGACCCCCATCTATGACCTGAATTATACAGTGTGATATATCGATAGCCACAAATTGTATAAAAAAAAGTTACACTTGAAAAGCTGAAAAGCAGAGATAATACTTTTTCATCGTCTTTGTTTATTGGTTCTAGGGCACTTAGTGTCCTATCAAAACCCATTTTGTCTCGAATCTAGTAAAATGGTACATCTTTGATAGATATGCGGTATCCTTTGGCCTCAATAAGCGTTTTTATGCTATTTTATAGACCCAATATATCAATTGCTATAGTCCGAACCAGTCTATTTTCTACAAAATATAAATATTCTCCTAAATCTCCTTTTAAATAGTCAGAACTATATTTTCATGTACGGCATCTCTCACGTTTGTTGTTTACATAGGAATTATAAGGTTCATTCGTATGCTTCTTTGAAAGTTTCGTATCTGATTCAGTGACATCGTCCACATCGTTAATTATATCATCTATGCTTTCAAATGGATATAACAGCTTTATTCCAGAGAAATCGAAATTATTGGAATTGGCTTGACGTATGAACTCAGAGTCAATTCAAATATCTACGGTATTTTAGATTGCTGAAAACCTGGTTAAATAACGAAATGGTCAGACGTGTTTAATATTTTTTGTTCTTGATACTTAAAATTAAATTACGATGAGAAAAACTGAATAAAAATTATTT
Source organism: Unio pictorum (assembly GCA_030141615.1). Taxonomy (NCBI): domain Eukaryota; kingdom Metazoa; phylum Mollusca; class Bivalvia; order Unionida; family Unionidae; genus Unio; species Unio pictorum. The sequence goes on from JARLTB010000204.1 coordinate 6,528,565, forward strand.
CATTTTGTTTTCGCATAACAGTTAATGGTGTACGGCAGGCAGTGATAATTACCTTCTTTCCCTAGTCCAAGTCTCTCTTAAGGTTTACTTTTAATGGAAACGAAATACCTGAAAAAGTGGCCGTTGCTTTAGGCGTGAAATATTGACTCTTCCGCCTTCATCGGAAGTTAGATTTGCTTCAGATATGTCTTCTCGCAACTCTGTACTGAAATTAATGCAAGTTAATACTCGCGTTGAAGAATTATCAGGAAATGACTTTAGGCCAGAACATAATTACTTGTCTTAAAATGATAATAAAAATGGTTTGCAACATTTTATGACTTAAAATGGTAATAGAAATTTGCATTATTGAAATAATGATACTTTTTCTTAAACACGTCAATAACCCTGTCGTTTGATCCATGCGATTTTATTTGAATATAATGAAAAAGCTCCTGAGGGCATATAGCGATTATTCTGGAATGGAATGAAAATTTCAGAATTGGTACTCGATAGTCACAGGAAAAGTTTAACTAAGATACAATTCGCAAGGATTATGATTAAATGAAATGGGATACGACCTTTATCTCTCGAGAAAGTAATCATGAGAAGGTAGTTAGAATTGTTTATCTGCCAAGATAACTCTCAAACTTCAAGGGTGGAGCCAAGAAAATGTATATGCATTAACAATGGAAATTTCCATTGCCATGACGTATTTAGAAGAAACCGGGTAGATACATACATGTTCCGACATAATTGTGTATATAGGACAGTTCGAAACTTCAATAATACATTTCAGAACGGAATTGTATAACTAAAACAGATCTGAAGCTGCATGTTAGAGGTCTACGCGAAAGTACAGAATTGTGTTGTCAAGGAAGCTTCAAGACTGCATGGTAGAGGCATGCAATTACTAATGGAATTGTGTATCCGTGATAGTACTGAAATAGTGCAGGCGAGGTCAGCAATACATAACTATTTGCATACGTCTATAAAGTTCTAAGAAACCGCAGCGAATGCACTAAGGTCACTATAGATATTGTAATAAGCGTCTCGTATGTGTTATTTTGATTTACATTTTAGGGATGTCTTGTTGATTATGTTGAGTTGAATATTGGACGAGATTTATAGAAGCAAGTCTCATACTGTACAGTAATAACATTAGTTAACGGTATTAACATTATTTATGATAGTATTAACATTATTAGCATTATTTATGATAGTATTAACATTATTTATGACACTATTAGCATCATTTATGATAGTATTAACATTATTTATGACACTATTAGCATTATTTATGACACTATTAACATTATTTATGACACTATTGGCATTATTTATGACACTATTAGCATTATTTATGATAGTATTAACATTATTTATGACACTATTAGCATTATTTATGATAGCATTAACATTATTTATGACACTATTAGCATTATTTATGATAGTATTAACATTATTTGTGACACTATTAGCATTATTTATGATAGTATTAACATTATTTATGACACTATTAGCATTATTTATGATAGTATTAACATTATTTATGACACTATTAGCATTATGTATGATAGTATTAACATTATTTATGACACTATTAGCATTATTTATGATAGTATTAACATTATTTATGACACTATTAGCATTATTTATGATAGTATTAACATTATTTATGACACTATTAGCATTATTTATGATAGTATTAACATTATTTATGACACTATTAGCAATATTTATGATAGTATTAACATTATTTATGACACTATTAGCATTATTTATGATAGTATTAACATTATTTATGACACTATTAACATTATTTATGACACTATTAGCATTATTTATGACACTATTAGCATTATTTATGATAGTATTAACATTATTTGTGAAAGTATTGTTAAGCGTCTTAAAATGGATCCTATTTAATTTAATAAGAAAGGGATCTCTCTGGATATGTTTAGGTATTTGTATTTAGTAATTTGAGATATTAATAACTCTTTGCATTAGGTGTTCGTGTCGTGTTTCATGTCGCACTGCGTGAAGCTCTAATAATGGCTTATTCATGAAGTATTCAAATTTGAAACAAGAAAAACCATGCATGTGCGAAATTAGGGGTTTCTGGTGTGCAGTTATTAGGGGATTATATATAAGCAACTGTTGTTTTCAGATCCTGGAAAAAATGCGAAAACATTGATTATCAAGTCTCGTTCACGCATATGTTTGACTCACTGGTTTTGAAACCTCTGACGTGTAACACTAATTAGAGGCTTCAAATGTTTCATTATAGATAAAGAAGTCTGTGAATTAAATTTAAAAGAGAGAATTATACTACTCACTCAATCTTAAAGGTGTACTTTATTCGTCGCATTCCGTCTTCTTTCTTATTGATAGTATTAATAAAACTGAGACGAGCAAGGAAGCATATGTTGTGAGGAAAACCAGTAACGCAAACTAAATAATATAAAACAGTTCAATTGCAATGAAAACAGATTATTTCAACTTTAAAAGAGCATCTAAGAATATAAGAAATAGGCAAACGATCCTCCAGGTAGGGCAAGAGACAATATTTTCATGCATTACCAAATGATATCTAAAACGTTGCAAATTGGTCATTTTTAAAGAAATACATTCACAGAGGATTACAGCTAAAATCCAAGCTAATGACTCAGTAAAAAAAAAGTATTTTCTTCGAGAAATAATTGACGCACTCTCAGACTCAAATAGCACAAAATTAAAACTTTGCATTTTAGATCAATCAGACGTTTATAAGCTGATATTTAGTAAATGACGAAATCAGCAGTTTTAATTGTCATAAACAACGCAGTTTCGTTCATGTAAACTATTTATCACTTTGACGATGTTTAGGAAATTTCTCGACAAATTATTAAACGTTGACTACGGAAATACTGCTGTTTATTTATTTAATATCACAAATGTGTGGAAATACTGCTGCTTATTTGTTTAATATCACAAATCTGTGGAAATACTGCTGTTTATTTATTTAATATCACAAATGTGTGGAAATACTGCTGCTTTTTTATGTAATATCACAAATCTGTTAAAATACTGCTGCTTTTTTATTTAATATCACAAATCTGTTAAAATACTACTGCTTATTTATTTAATATCACAAATCTGTGGAAATACCGTTGCCTAATACGTTCTCTCAGAACAACACTTGCTTCATTTGCACACTCTATAAATATACTCAAAGCCTGCTTACGATGCAAAATAAAGATGCGCTATCTTGTAAAAGACCATATTTTGAACGTCTTCTTCTCTTACAATATATGTATAAACTGCACGATTAAAAATATACGGAATCAATTGACATGGTATAAGGCAGTACAAAATTCGTACAAAATTCGTGTCTTTGATTTTTGCGTGTGTATATATAACGTTAGAAGAACTAGTCCGAACGTTTCTCTCACCACATTAAAGGATCAAACGGACATTTATGCGTCTACCTAATACTATTTTAAAAATACAGAAAGACAGAAATTGTATTGATCTCTGACTAATAGTAACTTTTATATGTAACATGTTTTCTTCACATGACACAAGGGCAATCAAATATCGTTATAACATATTCATTGACCTTGACCTTAAAACTTAACACACATTGGAAAATACGAATAGCATTACTGTCTCTTTCAATATTAAGGAAAATAAGCGTACACAAAAATTAAATTAAATTATCTCACACTAATGAAAATAAATGTAATCAAACTGTATCCATTTTCCGAGAGTAAGGAATTAAAATTAACTCAAGTTGACTACATTAACTGATTCCCAAGAGAAACGAATCTTGCTCACATCATCCTAAGTTATCGTCTAAAACTAATAAATATCGTATCCTACCAAGAATTTATTACTAAGAAAAAATCAAATGCTGTTTAATTAATACTACGAAATTTTGTATTAAGAAATCATACACTACTAATAAATATTGTGTACTACGAAGAAATAATCTGACACCAACCTGATACAAAGAACCTTGCCCACATTTGACGTGACGCTGCCTAATATCTGGATAAATTAATTTGCAATATTATATTTCATCGTATAATTACATTCTGTCTAAAAAGACATAATTCTGTTTGTAAAATTAACAGAATGTTCTTGTGTATTGGTCAAGTTAAACAAATAGTAATCAATACCTGAATAGCTAAGTCATTAAGTGACTCTTTCGCCAATCACACACTCTCTGTCGCTCCATACAAAAAAACTTATATCAACCTTTACTTTACCATCTATGCGTTTACCTTTTCTGTCTATAGATAGAACCTTATATAATGTTGCAGGGTCCAGTCTCGTAAATTGGCCCATGGTAAATTTCTTAACTTAAGGCTATGGCGTGACTTTTTCAGCTATTATTGTTCACTTTTTCTAAATATGGATATATTTGTGAACTAGACGTATCGGGATTGTGTTGTTCTTGAAATTGATGTCAGTCATGTACACCTTCAACAGTTGCTCTGCAATATATTGACAGTGAAATACTAACAGTCAGCAAGGAGGAAGAGCTAGTCTCTCAAAGCAGTAGATACGTGGGTTTAAGGCAAATAGAATATCTAAAAAAAAACGGCCTGGATGCCAGCTTTTCTGAATTGCATGAAACTATTTAGTAGACAATGTATTTCAAACTGATTTGTCCAGTGAAAGTGCTTGAGTCTGCACATTGAGCATTACACGCTGTCAAAAATAGCCGCCTTCGGATGTTAATAATTCATGCATAAAATAGGGGTATGGGTGCAATAAGGTCTTATGCAATGAATTGACATTGACGTCTCAGGTGAAGTAGATATTATTCGTATAATTTGTTTTGATGAAGCTATCTAAATTTCAAACGTTTTTGACCTGACTTGTGTTTTTTTTTTTTGTTATTTGTTATTTTTTTCAATAGGTCGCTGATTGCGGCATTAAATTTGTACATAAAAACTGGCCCCTGGCCCTATACGTCTACCTGTTCTGTCTATAGATATAACCAACTACTTCATAGGCAAATAACACATGGAAATGCAATGACATTTCAGTTGGTATTGCTACAATTAACACTTTTCGAAATTTGCAATATGATAAACAAAATTACCTGTAACTTTCTGCGTATCGATGCCAGATTGTCTAATTTGGTTATCTAAAGAGACAGATTGTCTAATTTGGTTATCTAAAGAGACAGATTGTCTAATTTGGTTATCTAAAGAGACAGATTGTCTAATTTGGTTATCTAAAGAGACAGATTGTCTAATTTGGTTATCTAAAGAGACAGATTGTCTAATTTGGTTATCTAAAGAGACAGATTGTCTAATTTGGTTATCTAAAGAGACAGATTGTCTAATTTGGTTATCTGAAGAGACAGATTGTCTAATTTGGTTATCTAAAGAGACAGATTGTCTAATTTGGTTATCTAAAGAGTTGTGCTTAAAGAGTTCATAATAAAGAGTTTTGTCTAAAGCGATCCTAATAATCGCAAATAAAAATCGTCATTTGTTGCGTTAATATATGAATTATGGACAGAAAATACATTTATGAAGGTTTCCATTGTCACTCAAACTATATAGGAATATGGTCACATTTTCAGATTCATTATGCATCCGCTGGTTACCAAGAATTTTGATAGAGAGCCATAGAAAGGCGAATACTGATGCGGCTTAAATTACAAGAGCTTCTTTAATTAACTTTTTGCATATAATCTCGAACACAACTAGCAAACGAAAAGAAGTCCTAAATTTCTTCAGGATGATATTAACGTTTTGTACACTGTTACACCCGGTTTAAGACGCAAACGAATGAACAAAGACAGCAGTTTTAAATGTCCAATATACCATCAGTACACACCCACCCCGACTAAAATAAGAAAAAGGCTAAACACACAAATAAAATGAAAGATCATAAAATATCACTGCTCGCTAGAAAGAGCGTCCAACAAGTTATGACAGTCTAATTTTATCTCAATATCCATGTCTTAGCGTATACACCTATACAGCTAAATACTGAGTCGGGTCCTGTAATCGATTTTGAATTTACGACTTAAGAACGACATAAATCATGTTCCAAACATACATAATACACTTTCTGTATGATTTACAATATAAAAGACACATTCAGTGCCTTGAAAAAAACTTATTTTGTCAAACAACTCTCTGGCAAGTCTCAACATTTTATTATATTACATGTAAGAGTGACTTGAATGGTTTATATTTCATGTTATATCTTCAATATCTAGAAAATCTAATAAACAAGGTCTCTAGGGACTCAATAGCTTCACATTCGGAAGGAAATGATATGCTCGTACTGACAGTCATGTCTAGCACTGTATGAAATAATTAACAAGATGTTTAAAATATAAGAGATATTTATTGAAAGCATGGCTTAAATGGGAAATCCCAACGTCCTTTCTAATATCCTTGTCGGGAGCGTGATACTCTTAACTACATATCTATGCGTCTGAGCATTGTCAAGACGTAGATAATACCTTCGGCACTCGTGTCCAGACTGACCTTTTAGTTAGCGTTCGAATGTATTGGTCACACTCTAGGGGCATGGAATACAGAGCGACACCAGTCAAATCTGACATGCAATCGTAGTATGCATTGATATCACTCAGAGAGTACCATAAGAGTGCAAGGGTTATATAGTAGGCTCCCTGCTCATTAGAATAATTGTTTCTTTATGGATACTGGTACCTCCTTGTCATTTATTATTTAATTACATGTGCCCAATTATCAAAAGCATAATGTTTGTTGCTATATAATTACACGAATTGCAATACATAAACATGTTCCTATATGTTTCCGTCTTGCAGTTGCAGAATTTTTTAGAACATGTCTGTCGATCAGAATTAATTTTTTTTACAGATTTGAAGAAACAAACAGAGAAAGAATATCTCCAGTATACACTGAAAAGTGATATAGTATAGTTGCTTTGTATATGATTTAAATTCACGTTATCTCTTTCAATTTTGAAGGAAACATCCGTGTTTTAGACGTGGAAGGTAAACTTTTGACATATACCGTCTAAAAGCTTCTGATAAGAATTCATGGTAAGGATGTTTTCGTTTTATATAGCAGCTTGGTAAAACAAGTAATTAGTTAATCTATTTATCTATGATAATTTTCTATTCCTTATCTCTGTCTTCACATTTGGCACCAATTATTTTAAGGATCATTTGATTGTAGGTACATCTGTGTGGTAAAGTTAAATGTCTTACAAAATTTATACAAATAGCTTTCAGAAATCTTTATACGTACACTACTAAATTCTTAGATTTAATTTACTTTCACACTCAAATAGTTTGTACCAGTGTTTGGTGAAAAACACGTCATTATGCATAAAGAGAAACACATTAAAAATAAAACAGCAAATGGCGAAAGTCAATTGTGTAGATCATATAATGGCAAAGATCCTTATCCGATATTAACGGTCCTAATTTTGACTCCATTAAACAGTTACATTTCATATTCGTGGATTTTTTACCATAGATTGAAAGAAAACATAAGAATGTTACAACAAAAAAAAACATCTTGCAAAATCATTACCATTAACATTTGAAACATAAAGCTAACCATGTGGAGTTTCCTAACTCTTTATCTATTAACCAATATATCTGATGAATTAAAAGCGACTTGGGCTGGATAAGGCTATGTGCTTATATTCTTTTTAATCCTTTTCTAGTAAGTTCAAATCAATTATGCATGGTTCGAATGAATAGGTATATCCATTCATTTATCTATATACTGTAATACAAGAATTCCTTTCCTCAATGGATGATTTCTTAGCTTAAATGTCTTATATGACAAGACTTGAAATTGACACGATTTAAACTATATTCAAACTATATTATTTTAATAATCCGGGAATATGTAATATAAATTTAAAATGTTTTATTTGTGTGTGCTACACGGCGGTAAATAAATGCTTTTAGGTTTTGTCTGTTCTGTCTATATATGGTTACTTATGTCTTTTCAAGGACAATCTATCTATCTATCTATCTATCTATCTATCTATCTATCTATCTATCTATCTATCTATCTATCTATCTATCTATCTATCTATCTCTCTCTATGTATGTATATCTATCTATCTATCTATCTATCTATCTATCTATCTCTCTCTCTCTCTCTCTCTCTCTCTCTCTCTCTCTCTCTCTCTATATATATATATATATATATATATATATATATATATATATATATATATATATATATATATATATATATATATATATATATATTTAACAAAATAATTAAAATCTCACGGCATTTGCAGAAGATTATCAGATCTACTTTATAAATATAGGTACACTAACAATATATGGGATTCTAGGAATAAAATATGTGCTCTAATGATCGAAAATACAAGATAAACATAAAGTAGAATTTGAACACCCTAATATATATATATATATATATATATATATATATATATATATATATATATATATATATATATATATATATATATATATATATATATATATATATATAAAGTAGAATTTGAACACCCTAATATATAGAAAGTAAAAGTTGAACACCCTAATTTAAACTGGAACATTATATGGAAAATTATGCATGCATAAAATCACCTTCTGTTCAAGGTAGAATTGTTTTTTTTATTTCTACATGAAAGCTGCCTGACTGGAGAAACAGCTTTGAACAGACGCATAAGCACACATCTACCACGATGTCATTTATGAAATAATCATGTCGATTCTGATAAACACTTAATTTTAAAATGTAGGGCAATATTAATGCAATAGATTTAACAAGAACAAAAATAAATAAATATGGGAACATTAATGTTAGAGAATTATTGTTTAAAAATAATATTGATGATAATGATGATGATGATGATGATATATATATATATATATATATATATATATATATATATATATATATATATATATATATATATATATATATATAAATATACTTTCGAAATAAATATTGATATTACCGCTTCAAAGCCGTAGCTGCTATTCAAACATAAAAACAATCAGATATTCTTAGTTGATTCCGTAGAGACGTACAAATCATTCTTGTTGACAAAACACTTTAGACATATCAGATTTTCTATGGGACGACTTGACGAAATTTCATTACTTAGATGAAATTTAGGTGATAGTTTTGATTTCATTCAGACAGTAACAGTGATTAAATTTCTTTCTATAAAGAACCATCTTATTTTTCAAAAGAGAGAAATAGTGCTATGCTGTTTGCACTGGGTAGTCCTATCTTTAGCTCATTTGTAGCGCTTTTAATAATATTGCCAATTTTGATACATTTCTAAATCTACTGAAACACATTATTTAAATTAAAGTTTTGTCAGGGTAAATACTTATACAAGAAAATAGAAATTAAAACAAGAATTTTAAAATTGTTTCCTGTCGAAATGATTGATTATTCCTACTTGAGTTAATAAAATCAGCTAAAGAAATATAGGTGTTATCCCAGTGATTGATTAGATTGCTTAAATACGATCCATTGTGGAGAATAATCTTGCAAAGCTAAGCTAGGTAAGGAATCTACATAACACGTTATTCAAGTATCTCATTCCATTTCTCAGCACAAGGAACCATTTATTAATGAATTTGAGATGTTAATTTCTGCAATAAATTACCGCATTGGCTTTTCAGTTATCAAACCCTTTAAAACTCGCCAATACACGAATAATGTCTCTGCAGTAAAAAAAATTATAGGCCAGCTGTCTTTACTATGGGCTAATGAAACATTTCTCAGACTGCTTTGCACATTGAAAACAAGTGAGATACATTCATAACATGCGTTAGAGTAGCAATGAGAAATAACCAGAATCACATCTAGATCTACTGGAAACGGTTTTGTAGATGAATCCATATTGTCCAGAGTGTTTTCTTGAATGTAAACATCATGTTTTTGTTGCAAAGCGCAAAGAAGTTTAAAGATGTAAGAATAACACTAATGAAGGGGGTGAATAAAGTCTTCATATTGTATTATCTATTGAGAGTCTAATAAAGAGACATAACACTAATGCTGGGCGTGAATAAAGTCTTCATATTGTATTATCTATTGAGAGTCTAATAAAGAGATAGTATACGCTACACAAGCATTCATCTAACAATATCCTATTATAATCTGTGGAATATTTACACCACTTAGCTGATTGATAATTAGATTAGAGTTTAACATTACACCTGGAAACGCTTAAGATCTGCTACCTTTTATTTGCTACCTTTGGTACCCAAGTCAAAACAAATCAACCATATTGTATTTGATGCTGATTTCCCCCCACACTGATAGGATAAAGCAGTGGACACAAACGGCACTAGGCTGTGTGGTTTCTGGTGTAGATTAAAATTTTTACATTACAAAGTAGCATACAAAGGAAAGAGAGATTATCTTTGTTGCTCGGTTTTGTAATCGATTCGATTCCACAACTTAGTATATATTAGGTTGATTTTAACAATGACATAACAATGAATGGGACCAACATTTAATGCTTAAAGGTGACAAACATGCAAACATAAAAAACTTTTTATATAATTTGCTATATGTATATGGTTCATTGTCTGAAAATGTTTACCTTTCATTCTTACTCGACACGAAGATATTTATGAAAAACCGATCATCTCTCCTGATTCGTCTTGAATAAAACAACGTGCTTCCCTCCCCTTCGAAAATAGCGGATGTGACGACATTTGAGACACTGTGTACTCACGGCATTGTTGATAATGAATAATGTAGAACCTACCCCATAGAGAACTCGCCATGGGAGAAGGATCCTATATACTTATTCTGAGTTAAGATATCTGGACTGAATCAGTCAGCAATTTGTACCGAATCAGCTTGGTCCGAATTTGAGAGTAATTACATCATTAATGACTAATATTAGTATAATATTTTTATCAATCAAGAAAGTTAACAGCAACATTTGTTTTAATAATTTTATCGTGGTGTTCCGGTATCTGTTGTTATAAGAAATGTAACTAGATTATAGGAACACACAGCCTATCAATAATAAATGAGCTTTTTTATTATCAACATAAAACAAACAAAATAAATGCAGCATATACTCTAGAAAAGTTATTCAACAATGCACAGACACTTAGTTCTTCGTTTCTCAACATATCTTACAAGTGAAATATTCTTCCTTATTTTTCTTTTGTTTTACTGGTCTGACTTCGTTCTGTTTCCCTTCCAAAACCTTCAGGAGTTCCATAGGTATGGAGTTTGCTTCCTTGTACAGGAGTGCCAATACCTGATAATAAGATACATCAATCGTGTATTCCAAAAATGCGGTAACCACCACGTGGCAACATATATGTTGATAGCAGTATAGTTCTAAGGTACACATTTCTATAGTTTGAATAACTTTTTTTTTCTTCAAAGATAAATATTAAATAGCTTTTCTGGATGACAAGTTCTGGGGTGACTTCTCCAATCATCTGGTGATACTTCTCCAACCACTTTGGGGCGACTTTTTCAGATACGTTTGGGCGAATTCTCTATGGGGCGAGTTCTCCATACACAGTTGATAATGCAGTCAAGCATTATATGAGTTGGCTGTGCTTGAATTTGTACGTTACGTCGTCTGTCATTGATGGCAGTGATGTAGAAGACATTTCAGAAGTAGAATATTCCATTAACATCCAACCTTACGTGATAGATTTATGGGACGAAGACGAACAGGCCTCGCCAGATTCTGATAATGGCGCTGCTTGCTGGTCTTTTGAGAAACATTCAAGCTCGAAATGTCTCCGGTACAACCTGGTGTGTTGCGTTAGCATAAAGCTTTCTTTCTTTAATTTGATCGCCCATACAAATCTCGTTTTAGGGTCTTTCGGAAATGTAAAAAAAACTAATCTTCTGTCCGTAACTTCTATTATTCAAATTTTCTTTTGCCTTTTTTTTTGGGGGGGGGGGTAGAGGGGTGGGGCGGAGCCTAATACATTTTCAAGAAAAAGGAACAAAGTTTTTATGTGTTGGTGTGTTCCGCTCGATATGTAGTTTTGTGTTTTATTTTTTTTATAAAAATTCTCCTCTTTTTAAACTCTCCGTTTATTTAGTTAAACTTTCTTGGAACCGCTCCGGTGGCCTAGCGCTTAGAGCGTCTACCGCGGAAGCAGGAGGTCGTGGGTTCGATCCGCGGCCGAGTCATGTCAAAGACTTACAAAAATCGTACTAACAGCAGCCTCACTTGACGCTCAGCATTAAGAGGTTAGTGTTAGGACTGGTCGGCCTGGTGTCAGGATGTGACTGGGAGGGATATAATGCTACATGTCTGCGGCATGACGCCCCAGTGCTAGACATCACAATAAACTGCCTCACTGCAGACATCGTAGTGTTATGACTGAAAAATTGTTAAAGCTACGTTAAAAATCCTAAACAAACAAACAAACAAACAAACAAACAAACTGTGTTGGGTATTTTATCCTTAGTGTTTCTTAAAGGTTGATCACCCAATAAGGTTTTATTCACCTAATCTCGAAATTTCTTCCCTAGTTCATTTTGTTGACCTTGGCTAGAGGTCACCTGTATCCGATGTATGATATTTATGTTGGTGCTATATTCACGTGTGCTATATATGCATTTTGTTTCTTTGTATGGATAGCCTGCTGTCTTCCAATTTGTCCCAGTTGTCCTATGTGGTGATTTGATCCTTAAAATTAGATCATCCTCTAAGATTTGTTTCCCCAGAATTTTTAAAATATTCATTTATTTGAGTGAAGTACTGTGTACTATTTTTATTTAGGGGAAGAAAAAAAAAGAACCTTATTGCTTTAATGCTTGTATTTTTCCGTGTCATTCTTCGCATTGTCAATTTTTTTCATATTGAGTGGGTGTCCATACATTTTCTAAATTTAAATTGAAATTCTCCCGTCTCGAGATGGGTCGTTTCTTATTTATTTAGTCCATTAAAAGATTTTCCTAATTTATTTAAGGTAACCTTTCATGTGGGTTTTCTGTGCAGTACGGGAGCTGCCCATTGGTGGTATCGAAGAAGAATAATGTATTCTATATGTTATTTTCTTTCCTAAAAGATTAATTTGTAATGCATATTGAGAGACACTTAACTTATATATTTTATTCACACAGTTAAGAGCTGCGCATTGAACCATCTTGTTTATACTTAACACTTCGCTGCATACATTGAATACAACACGTATACGTAAATCGTCTCAAATGACGTCACATCTTGTTTGTATGGAAGGGAGCTAACAATTTTGCGGAAGATTCTTTCCGTTTGGTCTCAGAATACAGGACAGTAATTTTTAATGAAATGTAAGTGCAAATGCAATAGATGCAAATACAAAAAATAGTCGGAATATATACACAAACTACTATATATCTTTATATTTACAATAAAATGATGCGGGTCCTTTAAGCGAAAATGAGGACAATATTGAGTCTCGAGATCGCTATTTAAAAATGTTCAGATGAGATGCATGAAATATCAACATTAAATTTACTGCTTGTTTCAAGACATAAACACAGACACGTGTTTACGCACTCTTAATATCTGTTCTTAGATGCGTTAATGTAATGTGGATTATTATTTCGTTATCGCTGAAACGTACAATGCTATGTTCTATGACTAGGATTTATCATCTGTTTTTAAACGTAATTTATAACTTTCTCTACAAAATAAATGCCCGTTTTCCATGTTGGAAAAATTTGCTTTTAGTTTTTTTCAGACTAGTTATTGCTGTGTTTTAAGTTACTGAGATATTATTTGCAAGAGGAAAGGAATTAGAAGCACGAGTGAACATCAAAAGCTTTATTGTTTGTTGTATCGATGTATTTACACTTATCCTTGCTATTGTCTAAACTATAATTTACATGAAGCTAGAGTACTATGGAGTGTCCGAAAATCCTTGTCGTTTAGCAAGTTGAACCGCCGAATCTTTCGATTAATATACATTGCTTTATGCGTGTTGCTTCCATGTTTCAGAATCGGGGTTTGATCCTGTGTTTTTGCTTGGCTCTTGACTTTTTTCAGCACAACAAAATCTGCATTGTTCAAATGTTTAAATGTATACATTTTGAGTAAGTAAGCATGCATGAGATTGCAATATATTCTTTGGAAAGCTTTTTGCACGAAGTATAGTTTGCATAATTAGACACTACGGGATCGCTTCCTTTTCTCTGGAAACGTTTTTCGTATAAAATCAACGTCAGTCTCTTGACTTTTGATTACTTTCTTGTTGATCCCGATTGCAATTTAGCATGTTTCTCTAAGACTCTAATTTAGATTGTAAGGCTTATCGAGAAAACGTTTGAAGTCTTGAAAACTAAATGTAGTAATGTACATTTCCTGAATATATCAGATGCTTTTAAGATAATAAGTAGAACAAAACAAATTACATTTTTATTTTGGTTGTTATTGCATACATTGATTAGCTTCGAAATATTTTGTAGCTATTGAGGTCGTGATTCGTAAGCTCTTATTCCTGACACTCGAGGAATACTAATCTGTTTGTTATCGACTAGAAGGACGTTTGCTTTGAATCAAAGTGGAAGAGCCAAATGCCGGTCGCATAATGCAATCTATGCTACTTTCAAAATTTGTTGGAAGAAAAGTTGGTTATGTGTTTGGTTTAAATTTAAAAAATGCCCATGGTCGATTTTCATTACATTTACAACACCAATAAGTTTACAATTAAATGGGTCTCTTGGTAGATCCTGTTTATTGCAATACTGCAACAACGTTTCTTATTGAGACTTCCTAACATGTGTGTCTTGTATTTGAAATAAAATATTCTTCTCTGAAACTGTACTTTACAACTAATTGTCAGCTATCAAGATAACAGAATGCCATGCAAAAGGAAATGTAGCAATGCATTCTACTTCCATAAGATGGTTAAGTCTTATGATATAATAAAAGAAACACTAAGCTACAATTGACATCTCGGTTTCCTGTCTGTAGATAGTTGGCGGTATCAAGGTCTGTCATTATACTCCTTTAATTCAGCTTTCTTGGTCGTCGATTAATCCCACAAATGAATTAAGAGGACCTTTATTCTCTGGATGCCAGGAAGCAGAATGTAGCCAGTTGAGTGAGAGAAGTACTTAATTCACCAGACCAATGCTAAGCTTTGCTAATAGTTATTTTCAGCGCATGCTGATGTTCATGTCAGCTTCTTGATACTCAATGTATCAAATATATTGTATCATATTTAAAGACACCATTGCTCCAGAAATCACTCAATAAAAATGTTTCAAACTAGTTTCGCTCATCTCGATTGGTTGTATTCACGGTAGAACCCTATATTTTAAGATATACTTACCGGTTACATTTTTCCTATGAAAGGATTATACAGCTTTTGTTCTTGATCAAAATGGACTTCCAAACTAGAGATTGAAATGTTATTATGCCAACTAGATCTGTTAGTTTTCTTAGGATGTGCTGCCTAAACTAGAGATTGAAATGTTATTATGCCAACTAGATCTGTTAGTTTTCTTAGGATGTGCTGCCTAAACTAGAGATTGAAATGTTATTATGCCAACTAGATCTGTTAGTTTTCTTAGGATGTGCTGCCTAAACTAGAGATTGAAATGTTATTATGCCAACTAGATCTGTTAGTTTTCTTAGGATGTGCCGCCTAAGCAACTATATCATCTAAAATAACATGCTTGCAAACAAATGATGCTTTATAGTTTAAAACCTTAAACCCTGAAAGGACTATGGCATCCTTCAAACGTTATACGAGACAAGAAATACTATTTAGATTGTTTCGGAGAGTTTGTTCCACTGAAGATTTTGGTAATTTCAACCTTAAAGTTTTTGTAAACTTTTTTATAATGTTTGCCTTTTTGTTGAAGAACTACATTTTTACATTATATTGGGCGGGTTTATCTTCGTTCATTTATGGGATCTGTATAAGTTAAATAGTTTTCTTAGATTAGATAAAGTATTCAACAACAAGAACATTTTAACTTCTAACACAATGCCATCTTTTTAAACGTCGCATTTCACACGTGTACATTAATTTCATTTCTTTCCGAAATCTTAACAACCAATGTAGATTACGTTATTTTATTTAGTCGCAGGATAAAAGAAACCATACAGATTAAAGTAATGGTACCCTCGATTTCACTAGAATGAGAGCTGTACATAAATATAAGGACACAATCACGTTTGGATTTTTCAGCCAATTATTAAATCTCTTAATAGCACAGGTAAAATTATATTGTAAGGTAAACTATTAATTAACTGATTCCGTTCCCCATCTTGCATTATATATACTCATTTAAGCTCACTATTAATGCGGGTGATGGCAATCTCTTCCTTTGTACATGTGTTTAAGACATTATGGATGTCGTTACGATGACGTCAGAATAATCTAATATCTGTTTGATATATTAATTTATATTTCGTGCATAGTCATCGTATCTTGACTAGAAAAGAAGTGCTGCTAATTTCGAGCTCAGATAATATTTCCTTTTTGTTGCATTTAAAAGCCCCGTTTTAATTAAAAGTGGAGATAAATGCGTAATTACCAAATCGGCTATTGCACCTGCAATATAATTAAAAAGAATATCATTTTCAGTGATTGATAATCTGTACTATTTTGATTTAGTTAAACATGAGTTGATCTAAAGATTAGCCGATTTGAAGTCTCCATCTATTCCACCATTTTTGCACAATAAAGATGGAATAATGATGACTAAAGATTTAAGATAATAAATGTTTTGCATATCACGTCCATAACACTGGCTATTACGGCACCAACTCACGTAGCGTCTGTAAACACTGCAGTAAAGCAAACAAGCCCTAACAGCATTATACCATTATACGTAGGGCTCATGCAAATATCTTTCGCATTATCAGTTAAAAATCCTTAGATTTCCGTGTGGCAATAAGTTTGATTTATTGCTCGGCTGTTGACAAGTTTGTTTTATAATTCTTTATCACTAACCATGAGGTCGTCGTACCAATCGTTTGATTTGACAAAGATTCAGATAATTAAATATCTTTTGGTGTACATTTATTCACACATGTACACATATTTTGGTTGACATTGATTCACAAAAGTACATTGAGAATATTTGTTTGCAATAAATTTGGCATCTTATCATCATATTAATTAAACATGTGTTTCATGTTCAAACAGTGTATCAATTGTTCCTTATTTACATAGATGCTATGACTTTGTTTTAAATATTCATGCATTATGTGCAGCCTTTCTTGTTATTTTTAAGGAAGTGATATTCATAAGTCCATCTGTTCTCATCTAAACTTAAAAAGCATCTCTGTGCAGTATCTAATCAGACAGAATTATTACCATAAGCGAGAATTGATCTTAAAATTACATTTAGACTTAAACTGTTTCTATTTATTTCCATCTTCATTACAAGCGATAGACAAGATCAGTTCTGTTATTATACCCCACAACAGCACATTCTATCATTACAAACCTGGAAATTAAGATAATAAGACGTTGTGAAAGTCATAAAACAGGATGTCCACCTATCAAGGTACTAAGACATAGTAAAAGAATGTCCATCAATATAGGGAGACATTAAAATACATCCGTGAAGATTAAACAGTAAATGATGTTCATCGTCATAGGATGACATATTAAAATACATCCCTCAAGAGAAAGCAGTAAAGGCTGCCCATCAATATAGAAGACATAGTAAAGCAGTAAAGGACATCCATCAACATAGGAAGACAAATTAAAATACATCGGTCAAAATAATACAGTAAAGGATGTCCATCAATATAGGAAGACACATTCAAGTACACCCGTGAATATAAAGCAGTAAAGGATCTCCATCAATATAGTTAGGGACATAGTTAAAGACATCCGCCAAGAAAAAACAAAAACGGATGTCAATCAATATAGGAAGGCACAGTACAGGATGTCCATCAATATAGGAAGACATATTAAAAGACATCCCTCAAGATAAAGCAGTAAAGGATGTCCATAAATATAAGAAAACACAATAAAACAGTAAAGGATGTCCATCAATATAGGAAGACATATTAAAGCAGTAAAGAATGTCCATCAATATAGGAAGACATATTAAAATATATCAGCCAAGATAAAATAATAAAGGATGCCCATTAGTATAGGAAGACATATTAAAATATACCCGCCAAGATAAAGCAGTAAAGGATGTCCATCCATTTAGGAAGACATAGTTAAAGACATCCGCCAAGATAAACCAATAAAGGAATTCCATCAATATAGGAATACATAGTACAGGATGTTCATCAACATAGGAAGACATATTAAAATACATCGTCAAGATAAAGTAGTAAAGGATGTCCATCGATATAGAAAGACATATTAAAGCAGTAAAGGATGTCCATCCATATAGGAAGATATATTAAAATACATCCGTCGAGATAAAGCAGTAAAGGATGCCATTAATATCGGAAGGCATAGTACTGGATGTTCATTAATATAGAAAGACATACTAAAATATATCCGTCAGGATAAAACAATAAAGGATGTCCATCAATACATGAAGACATTACAATGTATCCGTCAAGATAAAGCAGTAAAGGATGTTCATCAATATAGGAAGACATATTAAAAGGCATCCGTCAAGATAAAGCCGTAAAGGATGTCCATCAATATAGAAAGACATTAAAATACATCCGTCAAAAGAAAATAGTAAATGATGTCCATAAATATTGGAAGACATATTAAAATGTATCCATCAATATAAAACAGTAAAGGATTTCCATCCATTTAGGAAGACATTGTTAAAAACATCCGCCAAAATAAAACAATAAAGGATTCCCATTAATACAGGAAGACATAGTACAGGATGTTCATCAACATAGGAAGACATATTATAATACATCGTCAAGATAAAGCAGTAAACGATGTTCATCAATATAGGAACACAAATTAAAGTAGTAGAGGATGTCCATCCTTATAGGAAGACATATTAAAATACATCCGTCAAGATAAAGCAGTAATGGATGTCCATCATATAGGAAGACATATTAAAGCAGTAAAGGATGTCCATCCATATAGGAAGACATATTAAAATATAGCCGTCAAGATAAAGCAGTAAAGGATGTCCATCAATATAGGAACACATATTAAGTAATAGAGGATGTCCATCAACATAGCAAGACATATTAAATACATCCGTCAAGATAAAACAGTAAAGTATGTCCATCAATATAAGACGACATAGTTAAAGAAATCCGCCAAGATAAAACAATAATGGATGCCATTCAATATTGGAAGATATAGTATAGGATGTTCATCAACATGGGAAGACATATTAAAATACATCGTCAAGATAAAGCAGTAAAGGATGTCCATCAATATAGAAAGACATATTAAAGCAACAAAGGATGTCTAACCATATATGAAGACATATTAAAATACATCCGTCGAGATATAGCAGTAAAGGATGTCATTAATATCGGAAGACATAGTACTGGATGTTTATTATTATAGGAAGATATATTAAAAATATATCCGTCAGGATAAAACAATAAAGGATGTCCATCAATATATGAAGACATTAAAGTACATCCGTCAAGATAAAATAGTAAATGATGTCCATTAAAATAGGAAGACATATTAAAATACGTCCGTCAAGATAAAGCTGTTCATCAATATAGGAAGACATAGTTAAAGACATCCGTCAAGAAAAAGCAGTAAAGGATGTCGATCAAGATAATAAAGCATTAAAGTACGTTCATTAAGATATCAAGAGATTTTAAAAAATCTCCATCAAGATATAACGACATAGTAAAGAATGTCAATCAATATAGTACAATATAGTAAGGAATATCCATTCCAAGGATGTCAATCAGGATGGTAAGACGTATACAGGATGTCGTATTAGGACATATTAAAGAATTTCCAATAAAGTATTATGACATGGTAAAGGATGACCATCAAGATATTAAGACATGAATACGATGTCCAAGAATATATTATGACAAGGAAAAGAATGTCCATCATTATATTAAGACATATACAGCATTTGTAAGAAGATATTAGGACATATTAAAGGATGCTCATCAAGATGGTAGGACATGTACAGAATGTCCACGAAGATATAAGGACATATATAGAATGTCCACTCAGATAACAGGACCTATTAGTGAATATCCTTCAAGATGTCATTATATATACATGTCAAAATAAAACACTGTTACATGCAGCTCCAAATCCAGTTTTTATCATTTAAGATTTTTTTGTGATGTATCTGCATAGTTCATTTTGTCATTAGTGTGCACTGGGTGAGGACTATTTTAAAGACGAACATTTGTTAACGCCTCCATTTAGTTCGGAACGCAGTTTTCTCGCCAGGGCTGTTATTATCAGTAATGTTCACTACAATGAATAGCTTTACCGTACGGGCATATCTTGAACATAATCAGTTTTTTCAATACCAGAAATAAATACAAAAATAAAAGATGTTCATAAAAGCCCTCATAGATTGTTACATTTGCGAATTAGTTATTCATAAAGTCTGTTTCTTTAAGAATGTTAGCACAACCGTATATCCGTTATTTCGTTCCATTTCCCACCTCTAAAATATAACAAGATTTTTTTAAAATAAAATATAAAATAATGACCAGATTGGTAGTTAAAATGTATGAATATGGGTAAACATATATTATGTAATTCCCAAGAAAACATAAGTATAAACCGCAGAATATATTGTCAGATCATCGCCGAGTAATGTCTGACCAGTTTATCTAAATGTATAATTAGGGCATATATTTCATGCCATTTCTGAGTAGTTGAGTCGCTTCATGTCTGTTCATGTTAATTATTAAAAGACGAATGACAAATATTTTGTAATAAAATAATAGTTGCTTTCTGATTATATCATTTACTTTCGAAAAACAGTCACCGCATGCGCCACCGATGCAAGAAAGTGAACTCAATCATTATTCTTTTGGTTTCTAATATAACAAATGCAGTGCAAATCTCTCTATTATAACATACGTTTTCACTTTTTGTTGGGTACAAGGTGGCGAAGATATAGCGGTTTATAGTATAATCAGTTAAGGGATGGCAACACGATTGTTGGTGTTATTCCAATAATATTTAAATCATATACTTCCATATATACTTCCACACGATTGTTGGTGTTATTCCAATAATATTTAAATCATATACTTCCATATATTCAAAGAAATCGGGTAACGTTTACTTGTGGCTTTAGTAACATTTCGCCAAGTACCATACAAATCTTAAATTTTTAATCTTATACCTATCCAGTTTTGTCCTTTCTTGGCCAAAAGCACATGCATTGCTTGATGTCTAGTACTATATTCTTTCTCAAGATTATGTCGATATTTGTATGCTTGCTACTGACTAAAATCTATTTGTGGTGTTTTCATTTTGATGCTTTTAGACGTTATAAATATAGTGGTATTAGACAAATTATCATATATATGAAATAATTACATACTCACCAACTTCTAGACCTCTTTAGACCATGTAGCCAAACTCTCTTGGAAACTATTAATTATTCAATATGATTGTCTCAACCGACATAAATGGCTTGAGATTCTGGTTTTTACCGTTATGTCCTAGACATAACAAGATTGTCATTGTGACGTTCTGATGAATTTAGTCATGCATACATAAATTCAATAAAATATTCACAGAATCCAAAAAAATACAAAGAATTAAACTTGTTAGGAAGCTATAATGTTCGGACATGTTCACAAACACGGAGAGATAATATATTTGTATAATTTAACTCGGTAAAATGTATGCATTTGCGCTCTTTGCCGAAACAATATAAATTAACAAGGAATTAAGTTCTTAACTGATACAATCAAAGTCAATCTCGCCCTGTCTATTTACAAATGACTCATGCACAATTCGCATCGTGAATACCCATATTAATTGAAAAGACTAAGTGGAAAAATGTTTGTACTTGTGGAGGAATTGAAACATTACGACACATTGTTTAGCAGCTGGGAATCAGCTAAAACATATTATTTCACTACACTAAAAGCGTTTTCAAGCCATCCGTGTTAGAACAAAAAATACAAAACGAAGTCAAAACAGGATTTAAATCGGAAAGAAACAGAGGAAATCATAATAGAAAACAAAATTGGTCTGCATGAAAACGTCATCGGCCGAATACAATGGTAGCAACATCGCGACATAAAATATTTAGCATCAAAGAATAAACAAAAACTTACAAAATTCACATAGATGAAGTCGATTCACAATGTATCTCACACGAAATGAAAAGGAATACAAAACAAAGGACTACAAGCTATCCATTTGATCAACGATAGCTTGAAGAATACAATTTTAAAAAATAGAAATCACAGACATCTCAGTGCAAATTTTATTTCCAATTCTACAAAACACAGTATAGCAAAGCAATAACACCATTTCTTATACACTTTTCAGTGACCTATAGGTATACGATAAACAATTTTAACACATCCAATAAACCTTAAATTGCCAAACATAGAACTAAGTTATTGGATATTAATGGGAGAATTGTGACACTTTTTTGATGAATTAAACATCAGTACACCCATGCCTTCGTGTAGATATACATAACTGGAAGATACAATAGTTTGATAATGCAAATCGTAAACTCAGAAGATGTACAATGACAGCTATGCAGGAAAGAATGGAGGAAAAAGAAAATGAAAAGTATGTCAGATAATTGAATGCGGTGTCTAGTAAAGGACAATACATTGGTATTACAGTGAGAAAATGTAACGGTTAAAGATCATTCAACAGAACGTTACGGGTACATGAGTCAAAACAGAACGTTATGTATCCATGTTTCCAATCACGACATGAAAATATCATGACGATGTTATGAATATAATAAATGTGTTATCTAAAGCAACAAAGTTATCAATAACAAGAACACACATAAATCAATGTGTTATCTAAAGCAATAAAGTTATCAATAACAAGAACACATATAATCAATGTGTTATCTAAAACAGCAAAGTTATCAATAACAAGAACACATATAATCAATGTGTTATCTAAAGCAACAAAGTTATCAATAACAACACACATAATCAATGTGTTATCTAAAGCAACAAAGTTATCAATAACAAGAACACATATAATCAATGTGTTATCTAAAGCAACAAAGTTATCAATAACAAGAACACATATAATCAATGTGTTATCTAAAGCAACAAAGTTATCAATAACAAGAACACACATAATCAATGTGTTATCTAAAGCAACAAAGTTATCAATAACAAGAACACACATAATCAATGTGTTATCTAAAGCAACAAAGTTATCAATAACAAGAACACACATAAATCAATGCAACACTTTACACATGAGCTGCAATTTATTTCAGGTTAAAAAACTTCAACAATTTAACAGTGTAATATGCAAACATATTTGACATGATACAAAAATGTTATGGTGAAAGTCAGTTTTATGCACACCAGTCCTTTAACACTTAATAATTACAATATTAAATTTAACAGTCAAAAGCTGCCGATCGAACTAAAATGCTGGCTCCTGATGACTGTATAACACATACATAAAAACAATTTATTTCAATTTATAGAACAGACATAATTCCACGAGAGCAGGAATGGCATATGTCTATAAACCCTGTTCCATAATGGGTTTCTATGAACCAATCAAAACCTACACCAAAGTGTAGGGTGGACTTTGTCTCCCAATGATTCTATTCAGAAACATGTAACTACAACAACATAACAAGTACTGTTGAATATCGGAGCACATTGCCAGTTGTGTTAAATGAATATAACGTAGATAAAGATGAATATATTGTTCCATCGAGCTTTATAAAATGATGGTAAGTTTATACTGAACCAAGGAATCGGATTATATGTAATATTATTATTATTAGCAAATTTACAGAACAGGACATCAATTAAACCATGTGTTTCAACAGCAACTGAAAATTCGGTTAATACGAGAATATAGCATTAACTTCAATGACATATTTCACATTGCCGCATGTGGGACTTACCTTGCTAAATATTGTCTAGGCAAGTACATACAATTCAGCATAAATTAAAATATAAAATGTAACCTTTTTTACCCTTTTCGTTGCCTTTCATTCATAGTTATGAATCTTTCTAATTTTCTTTTAAAAATAAAACTATAAATGCAATGCGTTAATGTTTAGAAAACTATCAGATAAATTACATTTGTAAAACGGCAAAGATCTAGGAACAGAGCACTGTTGATACTGCTTGTTATACATGCTTGGAATTATTTGTCAACTTATTTCGCTAGGGAGATAAATCAATTGTCTTTGGAGCTAATTTATCTGGAGCTAATGAATACGATCATTGTCGTCAGACATTTATAGCGGATTGTATTCTAGCCACCATTCGCTCAACATTTTTTCATCTAATGTTATTAACAGCATGTGTGTAGCATTTAAGAGCACATTAATGAATTGTCGTTGTTATTGGTTATCTTACGTCTTTGTCCAAGTCATATGTTTTTATTTCTTTCATCGTATTTGTTTTTTATCATGTTAATTATTTAAATTATTCCACTGTTAATCATTGTTTGTTCAAGCAATCTTTGGCGAAGAATCCTTGACTGGCCGCTTGTTAGTAATTTCCACAGAGACATCATGAAACTCACACAAATGTCACACATCATCAAAGAACCATTCTTAATGTAATTGCTATTCTGTTGATATTGTTGTTATTTTACAGTCATTACATTATATACATACTGGTAATTGTCATTAACTATCGTTATGTGAAGAGCAGATGCATTTACATTTATTTTTATACCAGTTTCCTTTACAAGGCTACATATATACTAATATATAGTTCAACGTCTCGGTGAAAATATGTTATTAAAACTGCAATTTAAATTGTGTATTTAGAGTGCATTTATAATTAATCATACTATTACTACTACTACTACTACTACTACTACTACTACTACTAGTGAGGACCTTGTATCACGTCTAATGTTTAGAAGCTCTAAGCTCTATATTGATATGACTACAAGAATTAAAAACAAGCACCATGATTTAAATATAACATACAAACTGCTGAAAATATTGAAGATAAGAAATATTTTTAGGTTTTAAAGTTTGTTCTTGAAGTAAAAAAAGGTGAGTTTTAAGAGCACTCTTGAAAGGGATCGCTGTGTATTTGTGTTGAATGTTAAATGGGCAATTGGTTCCACGTTGCTGTCTCATTTTATTTCAAATTAAAGTTGATATCCCCTCCCCACAAGTTCTTAGTCACGAAAAGAAACACCGTACGTGTAGAAAACAAACAGAAAGCACAAAAATCCAAAATAAATATCTGGAGCTGGAATTAGAAGATACCGGTATGGCATTGATTGTTTTAACTCCTTATATATATATTGAAGCCACGTAATTTTATAAACAGTGCTAGCGCTGTGTTATATCAGATTACAGATATAATTCTAATCGGAATCGTTGAGTGCATCATGTCATTGTTCATCTGTAAGAATCTAATACTTCAGATATTTTTTTTTGTTGGCTTCCTCTATACAAACAGTTTTATGATAGAATGCACATACTGTCTGCTCCAGTGTAGTTATCTTTACAAATGTTAAATTTAAGTCTAATATGTTCCATTGATCTTCATAATTCAAATGATGTATATTATTACACAACTTATTTATTTCCGTGAGGTTTAGACTTGGCTTTACTTCTCTAATCACGAACAAATAGTTATACAAAACCTATGCCACACCAATAGGCATTAATCTCATGCAAATAAAAAAACATTCTATTTAAACTTTCCAACCTAGCCAGAACTATTGTTGCTCACGCCATAAATATATTTTACTTAAATGTGTGTGTGTGTGTGTGTGTGTGTGTGTGTGTGTGTGTTATGATTGTCTCTTTGTCAATAATTGATTGAGTACCTGTTGAACAATGATAAAGTTTTGTATCATCACCCCATGCAAAGGAAGCTTCATTTTGCATTGTTGTAATGTCTAGTTCTAACGGAATCAACATCCCTATTTATTCTAGCATGCATTCAATCTCAATGTCACATAATGAAGTCAGTAAAAGAAACTCGCCAGAAAAACCTACGTAACGTTATGTTCTAGGACTGTAAGTTGGAGTCTTGTCAATTATTAAATGTAAGGAGAAGAACTGTTTTCACAGTATAAACCATTGACAGAAAACGTGTTTATAATGTGGGCTAATTAAAAAATATGATGATCGATTCGCTCATAGAAAATCTCTATGTGATGCATTGTCATGAGCAAGATTAACTCAACCGTGACAGCTTACACAGCCCCAGGTCCACTCATCTGTCAGAAGCTATCGGTCATTTATGTATTGATTCGAAATTTCAATGGACTGCTTAATCGCGTTAAGCGTGTCAACAACAAATGGATGCTTACAGTAATAATACTGAGATATCTATACAGTTACCATTATATAGCTTGCATACACTCAGCATGTAATAACTTCATTCATATTTGCTCATACCATCTTCGTCACGTTTTCACTAACATTCAAAATGATCTCATTTAGTTTGCAGTTTAGAAAAATACAAACGTTTTCCACATTACTCCCATGATAATGTACAGGTTATTTTGGGTGTTTTTGCTTTGAAATATACCTTAATCTTATAACACGCTAGCTTTTCACTTTGAAATGTGCTATCATAACACCAAAGAATGGGAACGTTGATATTAAACTTCTGAAATAATCTTTATCAAACGATTATCAGTTTGCAAAAGTTTTCAGGATATAATTTGAAAAATACAGATCAGGTGTAATTACATTGTACTACTATATGTCATACATATTCTCAATGGAGTTCAATATGTGCGTTAATTAATGATATTAATATATATTTTAGTTTTTCTATTTAATTTGAAACGAAATATCATATGAGAACACACTGAATATTAAAAGCAGTAGATAATAATTACTATCGAGTGAAACCAAACAGTTTCTATGCAGCATACGGATACTACATTCGTATAAAGAACTTTTCCTGAACGGAGTCTAATGGGTAATGTCATTAAACAATATCGTAAATGAATCAAGTCAGCGTAAATAGCCATAACAATAAGATTAAACATTTGATTAATCCACTAATAACGTTAATCCGTCCAGGGATGGCCTTTGGCCGATCGGGCCGATTTGGCACAATCAGACCCCGTTCTCACCGTTCTCACGATGGAATACAAATTAACGTTTAATGATATATAAAACTTGTTTAAATGTTTGTTTCAAAATGTCGCAGTAACAGGGAGGCCTGCGCCTAAATCCAGGAAAAACCCCTCGAAAATGATTCAAAATCTGGCTTGGTGTTTGCTAAGGCAGCTACTGAAACCTTTCCAATACCAGAAGATTCAGTTTTAATGTTCGTCACTACTTTATAACGTTGAGAATAATGTCAGTAATTCTCAGAATAATCTCAGTGGAAATGGACAAGGCAGTGGAGAAAGAATTCAAGGTACAAATGCATAAGATATTTTGATTTCAAAATTAAATTTGGTAATATAGTTTTTGGTACCAAATTTGCAAAAGCAAATTTGTGTAGCATGCACGGGGTAGAGATTTACGACTGCATGTTAAGCTCCTTCGCATTGGCTTACTTGATTCGTGGACATCACGTAGATGCTTTAGATTCTCGTAAACAATTTTTGAACGTAATTAAATTTGAAGTATGATTAAATAGCTAATTAAGAGAATCGGAATAACAACATTTGATTTTTTTTAGACTTTAGTACATAAGGATAAGACCTAGTGGTTAAAACGTCCGCATCCGATGCTGAATGTTGTGGATTCGATTCCCCCGAGTCATACTGAAGACTTATAAAATATGGTTCTACTAACTGCATGACTTGGTGTTAAGCATTAGGAGGTTAGTTTTAGGACTGGTGACAGGATAATGTGACTGGTTGGGACATCATATTAAATGAATATAAGGATTAGTTATGAATAACTGATTTACAAATAAGTCTCCCTAACTCAGCCACCACATTTCTCTCTCTCTCTCTCTCTCTCTCTCTCTCTCTCTCTCTCTCTCTCTCTCTCTCTCTCTCTCTCTCTCTCTCTCTCTCTCCAAGTGAAACGGGCCTGATATAAAGGGAGTATAGACGCCTGATCGGTAGTAATCTAAATGAAACCATAATTTATTCAATACATTGAAATGTTTTGAGTACATCTTGCTGGTTCATCATATTACCTAGTTTATATTTCCCACTCTTTTGAATATGTCAAGAGTTCACGTTTCATTCACTAATCGCTGCTGCGCTTGTAATGCTCTACCGTTATTCATTTAAACCATCTTTCACGTTACATAATCTTTATATTTATGTCATCAATATGACTGAAAATATAATTTCTGAAAATAAAAGAAGCTCATAATTTGAAAAGGAGATTGTGATTACTTACAAAAGGCAAATAACAACATTTTGCGGTGGATATACTGTGAAAGGACTGCATAATTTATTTATTCCATTCATTTCGTCAAAACAATGTTGCTTGCAGCCACTCTTAACCGCGCGTAAATGAATGCATATATTTGTATTTTGGTGTGATATAAATGAAATATATGTATGGTGCGTACGCTTTATTTATGATATACCACTCATGGTATACATTTTTTTATGAATATGAGCCTAGGCATGTCTCGATTCCTTTTAATTGAAAAGTATGTACATCTCTCTCTCTCTCTCTCTCTCTCTCTCTCTCTCTCTCTCTCTCTCTCTCATATATATAATCTGCAATGACTATTTCTGCGTACTCAGACTCATTAGAGTAGACCATGATAGCACCTATTATCGTAGCAATTTTAAAACGAAAGCTTGTATTGAGGAAATGTCTGGGCGATGAATTTAATAAAATCGATATTTACCTTGCAATTGTGGAAGGTCGATATCATTAATGGGGATACACCGTATAAGTAACCACTTTGTATACGTCATACATACCAGATTCCTTTTGTTCATTTTTAGTTTTATCATGTAAATTGGCTGCGTCGACGTGTTACCTATGGCAATAACATTGGAATGACGAACTGCACCGACAATCACGTTATCAAGCTTCATTATAACGACCTACAAGTGTTTTGAAAATGTTTGAGTTTAGTGGTCAGTTTGCAGTTGAAGTTCATCATTACATCGTACTTAAATAAAGTAACAATTTATTCAAGTTCAAATAATATTTTACGAAAATAAAATTACCAGGTAGATTTCCCTTAAGCTCTCTTAGTTGGTTGGTTTGGGTAAAGGAATGTATTAATACATGGTATTTTAAGAATTGTATCGGTTCAAGACAATGAAGTCACGTAAGCATGCGCAGTATCAACTCCAGACTAAGAGCATTTATGTTGGAACTTAAACCGAGACCCAGTCAAGGGGTTACCTGTTTTGTATTCCTACTAGACTGTTTCCTGGTTTTGGTGTAAACAACGATATAGATTTATTTCTCACACAAAGCTTTCCTATTAAATTAAAATAACCCTGCACTTTTGCAATTTAGGTAGCAGATTTAAAACACAATTTTAATCGGTTACTCTTATTGCTTTCCACTCTTTATACAAGTCCTCAGGTTTGTAATTATTTATATCTAATTTAAATATATCTATCGCTGCCTCTGTTAGGGGTTGTTTATCGAAGTCTGATGGCGTCTTTGCGATAGTTCTTGAGAGGTTTGATATTTGTAGCCATTGATGTGCAAAGTCTGTGTGTCTAGAACACATGTTCTGTAACAGTTTCTCACAGCATCGCAATTTTTATCTTATTTGTAGATCAGTAAATATGCAAAACGTACCAGATTGATTCGTTCAGCACGAAGTATTTAAAACTAATTAGGTACTATTAGCTACTTTTAATGACACTGACATAAACAGGTAATGAGTTACAGATAGGATGAAATTCACCATGCTGTCCTGAACGGATTATAGATTCTAGGATTGTGTCATAAATCTTGGCCTCATGAGATCGTATGTTTTTGTCTCTGCCGAAATGTAATGTACTTTGTGTTATCCAAGTAAGATACATTAAGTTGCCTAATAGATAATGTTTTATTTATACACCAGCTGCTGTTGTTTGATTGTATCACAACTCCGCCATGAACGGTTTTAATCAACCAATACTGAATGAGATGACCTGACTGGGCCAACTAGATGCAGCTAAGAAAACGAGGGTCTGAAAACATCTTAATTCGTCTCTCGCATGGGTGAAAAATAACGTCACACGGTCGTTTAAGCATTGTGCAGCATCAGCTCCAGATAATAACGTCACACGGCCGTGTAAGTATTTTGGAGTAGCATCTACAGACATAAGACATTTATTTGAATCAATATCATGATGGAAATCAATCTCAGTGTACATGTAATTGTAGGCAAGGCTGAAATATGACTCATATTGCTTAAACAAATACCGTATATCAAACAACAAATCTGATTCCTACTTTCCTCAGCAGAAGCTGGCAGTTTATAACTATCAAAGTAAGATAATAAAAAATATTTGTTTGAAATCAAATTGTTTGAATACAATCTGTTTAAAATTTAGCTTTTAAGGTGGCTCGGGTGGGCGTTTCATGATCAAAGAGGGCAGTCGACAATATACTCTGTAAACATGTATCAAATAGTATAATACACTTACACTGAGGCAAAGAGAATAAAAATAGTAGACATCTTACGGGGTTCACTCAAATAATTGAACGAACCATGTTAACGAAATGGGTTAATGAATAGTCCTTGTCTTACAATATTTATCTGCAAAGTGTTCGACGGGCTTTTAGATTTCACTACCACAGCCGTTCATTTCGTACCGTGAATCGATGAATGGTAGTTTAGACACACATATACAATCAGGAAAAAGTCAATAAGACGTGAATCAGCTTTTATGAACAAAATACACATGCTCTTATTTGAAAACATGATTGTGTTACAGGCGAACTTTGTTGCAGCACAGTGTACACGAATATCTGAAGGTCATCCTTTTATGTCAGGACTTCAGCACAACTTAATTTAGTTTTTGATTTTTCAGCAGCAATATATCACTGTTACGAGTATTTAATTTGGGTCATTTACTGTTTTATTTTATTTTAAATGTTTGTTTGTCAGATTCAAATTTGGCATTTTAAGTTTAAGATTCATTCATTGGGAGATATTTTTCTTAGAAAGTGGGTTGAAATGTACTCTAAGAATAAACACCAGGTGTTGATATCATTTATGCCATGGCTTCGGAGTTGTAAACAAGCTTTTAAAATGATTGGTTGATTCCAAGGACATTATGGAGCTTTGTTATAAACATCTTTCTATTTTTAGTTGGGTCATACGGTGTGTACGAGATTTTTTTTAACCCCTTTCTTGTTTACGTAAAAACAGGTATATAAATTATGTTTTGGAGCGAACTATTTAGTAGAATTTGGGCTAATAGAATATTAAGTTGTGTCCCTTTTGAGATCTTTTAAATTACCTTGTATTGGAAATTATTTCAATTCGTTTGGATCAAGAGGATTTATTTTGTAATTTATCTGGAAAATAATTGTGCTCATTGAATTTCATAACACCAGAAATGACTTCATTACGTGACATCGTCTTCCATCTTGGATGCTTCACTAAGATTCGAACTGGGAATTATTTGGACATTTTATTACCAGGACTTTAGTAATTTCTCTAGTGTTTTATATTTTGAATTTTTTTGGATTAATTTTGGAATTGATTCTTAAAACAGTAAGTTTATTTTTCTTTTCTGGAAAATATTTGTGCTCAATAAATTGTTTATCAAATTTTTACAAGCTTGTTATTTTCACTCTTTATATGTTACTGTTTATTCGAGCCTAAGCACGTAACAATCACCACTTCATATTTTCTTAAGGAATCAAATTTCATGCTACAAAGAACTTGACAATAATCGATCAATGACACGTGGGCATGGTTTTCAAGCAAAAGAGGGAAATTTAGTATGGCGAAAGTGCAAGTGCTATTAATTCGTGTTGTATATACCAATTGTTGCATAATTCGTCTTTTCACTAAACATAACAAAATTATTGATAATGGAAAGGAAGACAATTATTGACATGACGTCGATAAAAAACCAATTTGCTCAAAGGGGCTAATTTATAAGCCAAATAGCTAAACTATATTTGAATTAAATAATGAGTTAGCTAAATGTTTAAATTTCTAATGCACACTTGACGAACTATATGTTAAATGTATCGGAAATAATAGAAATCTATTGATTTGTAGCTATAGGTAGCTATTTAACTGTATACCGATGACAGGTACTGAAATATAATGCTGTAAAGAGACATTTACCTTCGTTAGTTCGTGTACGTTGGTGTTAGGGGCACACATCATCAGAAGTCTAATCTGGATAGTTGCGAGGGTCATGTCATATATGTTATTTGATTTAAAACAAATGTAACTTGATTGTTTTTGAATATTCAAAGGTTCCCCGCATTTATAATAATATATACTATCGCTCATTAAACGGTAATGTAGAACCTTTGGTGTCACTTTTCAACAAAAATATCCAAAATTCTTCTTTGGAGAAATATTCATCATTCTGAAGGGAAGAAACGAATGAATTTATTTGACCGCTCTGGCCGTCGCCTGCTAAGCGGGTGGTCGCTAGTTTGAACCCCGGCCGAATCATACCAAAGACTACTAAAATCGGTACTAAAGGTTGCTCTACTAGAAGCTCGGCAATAAGAGATAACTATTGGGACTTATCGGCATGGTGACAGGATAAGTGACAGGGTGGGACATCATGATACATGTTTGCGGCATGATGCTCTACTGCAAAACATCCCTATAAAATGATACCCTGCAGACATCATAGCGACATGAACATTTGTTAAAGATACATTAAAAATCCAAATCACATGCAGATACACACCAATGTATTTCTTTCGTTTTCTTTCTTATCACGCTGTTCTAGACAGATGATAAAAACATAACAACACATAAACAGAGGGAAAATAGATTTATAGGGAATTCATATCGAAGAGGACCAGCCAATTTATTTCTACTGGCTGTGTTAGAATTTGTTTTTCCGAGCAGGTTTTTTTCATTCCCAGTCTTAAAAGACCGCTCCGAAGGCCTAAGCTGTTAGAATGTCTGCCTTGGATGCGCTAGGTCGCGGGTTTTAGCTCTGTCCAAGTCATTCCAAAGACATACAATAGTACTTAAAGCTGCCCGCAGCGTTAGGACTTGTCGGCCTGGTGTCAGTATAATGTGACTGGGTGGGACATCATGCCCTAATACTAGACATTACTATAAAAACTGCCACACTGCAGACATCGTAGCAATATATCTTCAAAAGTGTTAAAGCTACTTTATACATCCAAATCATATACACACATAGTCTACATACTTGAAACGATAATTTGCTTACAGTGATTATCTATAAAAATAATGAAGGAAAAGGCAAAAATAGTGTAGAATAAAACCGCATCTTTAACCAAACATGAAGACAACATACAATATGTTTGATATTCCACAGTTTTTCAAAATGGACGTTAAGATCTGACCATCGCACAAACTTTGAGTACTTCCGTTTCTCTAAAATGATTGTGGAGAACCTTATAACTATGTGATAAACCCGTATCACATTTGTGCTTACCTTATAACTATGTGATAAACCCGTATCACATTTGTGCTTACCTTATAACTATGTGATAAACCCGTATCACATTTGTGCTTACATTATAACTATGTGATAACCCGTATCACATTTGTGCTTACCTTATAACTATGTGATAACCCGTATCACATTTGTGCTTACCTTATAATGTGATAACCCGTATCACATTTGTGCTTACCTTATAACTATGTGATAACCCGTATCACATTTGTGCTTACCTTATAACTATGTGATAAACCCGTATCACATTTGTGCTTACCTTATTTGTTCCTTAACACCTTGTATATAAATGTTATGCATTTTGTTTGAGATGGCAACCGCTTCTCTGTCACAAAAATATGTCACATATATGTCATGATGACGGACTCAGATGTAGGCCTCTTAGTCTTTCTCTAGCGGTTATCAGTCTTGATACGTTGCAGTACAATATTGTCTAATGTACATATCCATCTTAATAAGATGCTCATTACGTGTCGGCTGTCTAAAATAAATAATGACCGGCGACTATCTTTATTACGGTTAATGTGAAGAATGCTTCTCTGACACTATAATTATAACCGAATCTTATTAATCCAATGAAAAGCAGTTAGATGCATTCGTACATGTCTTCAGGTACCATGGTAACCGATCAGTATGGTGGTGTGTGTCTAGCGAGACACTCTATTACACTTGCCTTGGTGGTGTGTGTCTAGCGAGACACTCTTTTGCAATTGCCTCATAGTGAAATAATCTTTGATAAATTCATTATATCCCTTCAATTGATCAATCCTACTTGAATTTAAAAAACTTAGCCTCTCTTTTAGCCCTCGACTGATTGATACCACGAAAGATATCGTGAAACATACTTTGATGTACCGAAATTATAAAAAGAACCAACAAATTAATTTTCTGGTCAGGGGCATGTTAATTATATTTACCCTAAAAATACTTTCTTTTATGTTGCTGAAAATATAGTTTTGATTTATAGCAGAATAACAACATATTGTGTCATTATTATAGTTTGAAGAAACAATTTACCTAACATAAAATAAATAAAAATATTTCGGCTAAAACTAATTCACAGCGTCCACCAGTCTAAAATTCAATTATCAGCTCCTTACAGCATCTAAATTTATTATATGTATGTTGATTGGTGTGCAAGTTTTAATCTAAAACTGAGGGTATGGTGCACACTTGCCGACACCCTGTAAAATATATTGTATTCAGAGTATAGCGGATTGAGAACAATAGGATATATTGATAATGAGACCAAGAAGTTACTAGCTACACCAGGGAAAGTTATTTATTAGATACGGTCCATTAGCATAGAACACACTGATGCATGAAAGAAAGCAATATTTAGTAGTCTACACAAATTATGTAAACCTCAGACCAAATTCATCTGCTCTCCTGCAATATTAGTATAATTTTCGGTCTTATAAAGGAACATACCAGATTAGTATGCGCTATTAGGTAATTACAAAATCGATATTTTTGTCTTGCCAATTTAAAGTTTTGTCCCAAAGTCGGATTCGATCAAAATTGGTTTAATAACATGCCATTCATCCACATGTTGGCATACGTGACACGTGTCAAACATGTGAAGACATATTCATACAATAATTATATTTAAAAAATCCGATAATAATTTGAAACAAATACAACTTTTGTAAAACAAATAAAAACATTTCGTCTATAAACCGGAATAACAGTTTTAATACTGCAAACCTCTACTCTTTGCTAATCATAAAATTGTAATTCGCCGAATTAGGTAATCTAAATTGACAAGAAAATATGCTACCGATACCAACAGAATGCTTATTTATTTAGATAATTCCCAGCGACCATATCAAAGACATTTTTCATTTCAGGCGACGAAATGCTTTAAGAATTCAAGGGGGAAATGAAAGGGTTTGCAAGTAGCGTATATTCTAGCAAATCTATATTCAGAATTAAATGCAACACAAGTTTTCATTTTAGATTTTGTTTGGATACACATTAGAAGGTGTTGTTAGTTTTCCTACCGAATGATAGGATTGTGAAGTATATTAGGGACTAATCAATACACATTAGAAGGTGTCTTTGGTTCCTACCGAATGATATGATTGTAAATGACATTGGTTACCTAATCAATACATTAGAATGTGTATTTATTTTTCCTACCGAATTGTAGGATTGTCAAGGATATTAGTTTACTAATCAATAAACATTAGAAGGAGTCTTTATTATTCCTACCGAATGATATCATTGTGAAGTATATTATGGAACTATTCAATACATTAGAATGTGTCTTTAATTTTCCTACCGAATGATTTAATTGTGATGGACATAAGGGAATTAATCCAACTGCCTTCCCATTGTCCAGTGCTATTATTGCTGACTCCACCTCTTCTTTGAGTTTAAAATCATCATAATTGGTGGAGTTGGATCTATGTGTCTCCTGTGGACTGATGGTAAAGTTATTTACAATGCTCAATCCATCTTTTTGCAATGTCACTTGATTGTGTGAGACATCTTTCATTTTTGTCTTGAATTGTTCTGACTCTTGTTTTTTTTTTGAGGTCTTTCACAATTTTGAATGCCTATTTGCTGTCATACTTTATCAGACAAATACAAAATCATGACATAAATACAATTAAATTGAATTGTATAGAACTGAGGCAATATTATATAATATAATTCCACATGCTAAGACCGATTTTAAGAAAAGGCCAATAAATTGATTTAATATGGTGACGTATATCTGATTTAATATATATTTATTTTAAATTTGTGTTTCTTTGTCAGTTTAAATAATTTCTAGTTTTCATTACATGCTATTGTAATGTAAATTTATTCGCTAGAGATGATGTGTCCTCAGAATATCAGTTGACCTGAATTAATCGTTGGTAACCTAGATTCTAACCTTGATTCAGGGTTAGTGGCACCTCATAAACAGGATTTAAATATTTTAAAATTACTGGATGTTGTCAAAGGTAAAGTTGGAACTAGTACATTAAGAAGTAATCATCTTTATTATTTTATTCTTGAAGTAAAATGATTGGTTCTCGTCATGTCATGTCAGGAGTACTTGATATAAAAACGATCAGGTGACTCCTCCTTCGGATTGTTAAATCTTGTGATTCTCCAAGGAACTATAGATAAACATAGAAGTGATTACAGCATACGTCATCGTCTTCCAACTTGACTTATCAATAGAAATCGAACGCGAATCTATTAGAACATTATATTATGAGGAAATTTGTAATTTGATTCGTGGATTATTCTTCTATTATTTCCGGATTTGATTATTTCAACTGTAACTTCTTCTTAAATTTTTACAACCCTTGTCCAGGAAAATAAATTATTTGTTAAACTTTACAAACCTTGCTGTTTTCATTTTTCTGTTATTGTTTATTAGAGCCTAAACGCGTAACAATATTATATCTAATAAATATACAGAATAACTCTTTACAGGTCAATGTTTGTGCTAATTGAAATGACAATAATCTGGCACTTAGTCTATGGTACTTTTTTTTTACAGACTAACTCTTTACAGGTCAGTGTGTGGGCTTATTGAAATGACAATAATCTGGCACTTTGGCTATGATACTTTGTTCTTTACAGACTAACTCTTTACAGGTCAGTGTGTGGGCTTATTGAAATGACAATAATCTGGCACTTTGGCTATGATACTTTGTTCTTTACAGAATAACTCTTTACAGGTCAGTGTGTGGGCTTATTGAAATGACAATAATCTGGCACTTTGGCTATGATACTTTGTTCTTTACAGAATAACTCTTTACAGGTCAGTGTGTGGGCTTATTGAAATGACAATAATCTGGCACTTTGGCTATGATACTTTGTTCTTTACAGACTAACTCTTTACAGGTCAGTGTGTGGGCTTATTGAAATGACAATAATCTGGCACTTTGGCTATGATACTTTGTTCTTTACAGAATAACTCTTTACAGGTCAGTGTGTGGGCTTATTGAAATGACAATAATCTGTCGCTTTGGCTATGATACGTTTTGTGGTTTGTATTCGAGAAAACTGTAACTGTCTCAAATACTGAATAATATCTCATGTCTATTTTGATTATACGAACTACAGTCCCGTAGCTGCTGACCACACTGACTGTCAGATTATAATTACAGATCACACAATCGTTGTAATTCTTATATCGGACAATTTGGATTTGTTTCTTTAATTCTGTACACCAATTTCGTGCTTGCCGTTTGCTGTTGAGATATTTTGGGAAACTGGTGAATCACGGCAAATGTTCTTGCAAACACCGAAGCTTAGATGTTTGCCAATAATGCATTTTGCCAATAATGCATTTTTATCCTAACATAAACGTAAGTAAGACCACCATTGTCTTATTGAAGATAACATTGTTTTCAATTAAATAATGCGTTTACGTTTTGGTGCACACTATAAGAAATTGCAATATAGCTATATTCAGTCAGAACATGTATTCAAATTACTAAAGGCAGATGACTAAATTTCCTATTTCACTAAGCTTCAGATTCTTTTGTGTGAGTAAAGAGATTGAACATTGGGAAAATACATTACTAATTTCCACACACTAAGCTGTGTCTTTCAAGTAGATGGACTCAGCTGGCGTAATGCTAGATTAATCACAATGTATTGCAATGCAAAAATTTATTTTCGAATTGCTTTATCCCAGTACCAGGGCACAGAAGATATGCTGACAGTCGATAAACTATAATTAGGAACAAGATTTATAACCTTAATTAGGATATTCCCCAATTGTGTGTTTGTTTCCGAATAGTGCTATAACAGATGACGGTTATTAGCTAAGGAAGGGAAAAATAATTGCGATGTGTTTTGTACCAATCGATATATCGTCGTCATCGATACCATTATTAGCGAAATTCACTTTACTAGTAACAGTTGTAAAGTTCATAATACGTATCAGTTAAATCTAAGTAATAAAAATGCTTGGAAACTTTATATAAATTTGTCGATGGTTGCATCATCACGAATATTGTCGTACATATTTATGGAACAAATCCCAAAATATACTTTATCGGAATGGATTGTCAGCAAGTAATTTACCAACGGATGAAGGAGAAATAAAATGACATAGAGTTAATGAAAGTATTGATCGGGAAATTATATATTTACAGAATATCTATGTAAGTCTGACACACGAAAAATACAGTGCATAATTTAGATCTGGCTCGAAAGCTTTGTTATTTAGAAATCACGAACGTTAGTCAAAAGTTTCACGGCCGTAAACCAATGAAGGTCTATTGTGGAGTAAATCGGATAAATGGATGCACTGTAACCAGATGTAAACAACATATGTTTGCCTTTTTCAGATTGTATAGACTAAAGAATGTCGCTTTAAAAAAAAAAAAAAAAAAATATATATATAT
Organism: Unio pictorum; assembly: GCA_030141615.1. NCBI lineage: Eukaryota > Metazoa > Mollusca > Bivalvia > Unionida > Unionidae > Unio > Unio pictorum. The sequence continues at coordinate 6,567,448 of JARLTB010000204.1, forward strand.
ATATATATATATATATATATATATATATGTAACAACATTAAAGTAATAGTTATACATATATAGATATAATGGGATACATTTGTGATAAATATGAGTATGCTTATTTGGTTATAGCGCCCCGTTTTACGGAATTCTTAGTTTTGTGATTACTTGTCTGCTTATTGGAAATCGGTGTAATTGAAATATTTCTAAGCCGGAAATCACTGGGTGCAAACTTTACGGAGTGAAGTTTTAGTGAATTCCATGATGCCATGGTTCACTAGCTGTGAATTCAGGTCAAACTCGAATGAGTAACCATACACAATGATAGTCCCTATTAAAATCTAGCGTTGTACATTGGTGGCGCGACTGCAGTGGCAGTTATTTATGGTCGGAAACCAGACCATTACACAATGGGATACATAACAAAGCATTCGGCAGATATCGTTGATGTCGCAATGGTGGCAAATGTAATACAGTTGCACTGGCGAAATGTGTCTTTAAACCATGCATTGACTGGTCAAAGGTGGCGTAGTTATAATGGTTACCTGTGTAGTTCTTACGGCGTGAACTGCTGGCGGTACGGAAACCTAAGGAAGCGAAACCATGCAGATGTGAAGTGATAACTGTTTGGCAGGTTCTGTGATCTTTTGTCCTGTATTGATCAGATTAACATTTACATTGATTATAGTAAAATGTATAGAACAGACACGTCGGGTTTTCTAATTTACAACAGACGTTGTACGGATGTCTTAGGAAATGGAGGTGAAACTTATGACTTATTATGAATCACTTCCGGGTTTGACACTGCTTGGTGTGTGTGTGTGTGTGTGTGTGTGTGTGTGTGTGTGTGTGTGTGTAATAAATCTGTCCTTATCAGTTTAATAACAGAACTCATGACAATATGAATAACCTATAGTTGTGCTAAATACGATAACGTTATATAACTGATTGATGTTATCATATATACAATATTATGTGTCACGTTTCCTGCTATTAACTTTTAACTTTTTAAAATATTAAACATGTCCTATATCTCAGAAAATACAAAATGAGTTTAGTTTTGCAATCTACGTGTAACGTAATATGTACAAATTACAAACTATTTGTGAGATTTATGAGTACACATTTACAATATTTTGTTTGAGATTTATTATGTTTAGGGGCTTAATACAAATTGTTTCAACTAGAAGAATCATAACATGCTTATGATTAATATAATAATATCATCGTAAACTATATAATTATAAAAAATTACTTATGAAGGAAATGAAAACATTTTTTGAATGAAGGTTTTAGTTGGTGTATGTTCCAACGCGGAAGCACCACTGTATGATCACAGTTCTAAATCCAAAAAGTATTACTTCAATGTAAATCAATGAAAGTAGAATATTATCACTAAAGTCATTAAATTTTGATGTAATCCAGCATAATTACTTCATGTATAAGTCCTTGAGTTATTTCGTCTACTCTTGAAGGTACTGTTGGTTTCCGCTATGCAGCGCCAACGAACATGCAAATAAATTACTATTTCCTTTCGCTACTATTATAAAACTGTCACATAAACTGAAGAATCATAATGAAGTGCTTCGCTAGTCTTATATAGTTTCAATGAATGCAGCAACTGGTTTTCTGGCAGTAGTCATGGCGTTTGATGTGAGGCTGCGACACAAAAATATGTCAAGAGCATAAGACCGACCTTTGTCCTAATCTACGTCGACTTGACAAAGGCCTTTGATACTGTCAGCAGAACAGGCATGTGTAAGGTAATGGCCAGCGCCGGATTAAGCACCGTGGAGGCACATAGGCAGTCAAACTTTTTGGGCCCCAGACCCACGGTCACGGTCTCATGGGGGCCCCTGATGGGGCCCATAAAAGTCGCGGGGCCCATAGGCAGTTGCATACTCTGCCTAATGGGTAATCCGGGACTGGTAATGGCCAAGTACGGATGCCCAAGGAAATTTATATCCATGGTGCAGCATTTCCATCACACACGTGTTATACTTAATAAAATCAGGTTAAAATGTTGATTACCATTTTCTGGTCTGCTGAGCTTCATAAAATTTGTCTTTTTTCCATCAATAGGTGGAAGCACCCCTTTGTTGATTCCGTTGTCGTCAAGTAATTATTACTTGTAGTTTTAACAAAATTACGGGGTAAAGAAAATGTATTAAAACAGGTCTCTCCCAGATTGATTAAATCAGGTCTTGAAATGTTCAATACTTGGTTTACGGGATTAAAGTGTGCTGTCAGTCCAAAGTGTTGATAATCGATCAATGTCCATATTGAATGATATGAACGCAGAGCGTAATGTGTCAAAACGTAGACGAGTAGCTTCTCCATGCGCATGTGCAACACTTGTATTGTTAAGTAGATTTAAATTCGTTATTTCGTGTGTTCTCTAATGTGTCCTGTTTAAAGAATGTTTTGTAAAGTAGATAATGTATGTTTCATTATGTTGATGATCAATTCGTTTACGTGAAGGGTGGACAATGGTCATGTATGGTATTGAGAATAATACATGCACCTATATTCCAAAGGAGTAATAGGCAGGACGATTTAATTTTAAATGTGATGTGTAATGGATAATCGAAATGCTTTGCCCTAATAGCTTCCAGTCAGAGATCAGTTTCCTTTCGTCAGTAACTAGGAACATAATGGATATCTTCGTTGATAGGGAGTCAAATATTCCTTGAGTTAATGCGGTAAAATTTCATAATATTGAGAGACATTAGACGGACATAAAAATTCTCAGATGATAATATTTGATAATTTTTTTACAATATACGAGCGCTTATGATGTAGTCCGTTTCATACTTTTTCTATCATATTCAGTCATAACTAATGCGGTTTTTATATATGTGAAATGCACATCAAAAACTATAAATGTTATTCTGATCGTGCATATTGAATGGTGATCCGTCGCCTTTCGTGTTTACGTTTATAAATTGGCCTCCACACATTTTTCGTTTTGGTTTGGGGAAATTGGAAGAACGTGTAGTGGTCAGTTATTACGTATACGGATGTAGGACAACACATGTTTAGATGTGAATTTCAGGATGGGTGGGGCAGGGAAGTGTGCCCCTCACTCCCTGCTCATATGTGCGGGCGGTCTTAAATGCATATCATCGTCAGTCGTAAGGCTTGATGGAGGAATTTCAAAACAACTCCTTATTGTTGTTGATACATTGCGACCAATACAGTTCGATGCAAGTACCCAAGTTTGTTTCTCGTTTGTACATATAATAGAACACAATGGTGTCCTCACAAAGCAAGCAGAATACATCCAAATATTTGCAAGTCTTAAAATTCCATAACAGATGCAAGAATGGTATAAATTATTACTTTAAAACGAAAACAGCCAACAGTGTGGATTTTACTTTCCCGACAACGAGGAGTATTCAAAAAAATGAAAATTAAAACAGCAAGTTTGCCTTTGCTTTCTAAAACATCCGTTATTATACTGCTACCTTCATCTGACAAGAAATATAATTCATATATGTTTTTGTCAGCCAAAGAAGCAGAAATGAAATTAAATTCTCAAATACACAGGTAGAAAGTGAAATGTGACACTTATGGTCAAGATATTAAGCTTCGTAGATAATAGAGGCCACTAGAGATATAAAACATCTCTAGGCGTGCAAAGTTGACATTGAATTTTACTGCTCCTACAACCGTGATTGACAATATAGGTCATCATTCTCTTTAAAAAATCTGTTATGTTCTTTCGGCATGATTTAATTGTCATGTATCCACCAGTTATCTTTGTTTTAATTTAACAAACCAACAATATATTTATTTGCATTTTAACCAGGTTGAAACATCTGGTCACTGAAAAGCCTAAACTAAAGGCATTCTGATATTTGATTTACCGTATATTTTAAGCATCACGGTATTTAAAAAAAAACAAGAACAATTTATTTTTGTATGTTATTCCAAATGGAAGTCGACACTGGCCAAAGGATAAGGTAACTGCAAAGGTCTAAAGCCTTACACATGTATTGAAAGAACAATTTAAGCTTTATGGGTAATGTTTAGGACTTCCTAAGGAAATATTGGAAACTGATTGCAAAATATAAACAGTAATATGTTTTATGTTAATATTGTTTTCTATTTGGAAGCCACACTTAATATTGATGCTACAAGATATTAAGTAAAGTCTCATCAGCGTACAATCACGTTAAATAGAATGGTAACTGAGGAATCATTAGGTCACCCGACACCACCATAACGCTATTGCGTTCAAGGTTTGCATGAAAAACGTTTCTGCTTTTTTTCATTGATAAAATGTTTACTTTTTAGACAAGTAGTTATTACATGTTATTGTATATATATATATATATATATATATATATATATATATATATATATATATATATGTATATTGAAGTCAATGAAATATTATTTTATGCCGTATTGGTGTAATATGGTTTCATTGTAAATTCCCTGTGTTTTCTATACGAATCAGTTGAGTCAAAATATAAAATTGGCTTGCTTTAAATACCAAACTCAATTTTATGCAAAAGCATGAGATTTAAATTACTCTTTAATTTGTTTAAGAATCATACACATTTCGATGACGAAACTAAATGAACTAGTAACGTCTGAGATTATGCAAATGAAAAGATCTATAACTTATGTTTCTGAAATCGGATTTATGTTTGACATTTCCCATTACGTTTTGTTTTTCTTTCTTTGATGCTTTAGACTTGCAGAAGGCGTACAAGACGGCTTACACGCTTAGAGTTCAGGGGCTTTATATTATGACCTTGCTGCAACTATAACGACCATTACTATCTACTAAGTTTTATCCCTGGTTTTCTACTATTCTAGGGATTCCAAAAAAAGTATTGACTTCAAAATCAAAGATAATCAATTAGATCATAATTTCAGACAGCATGCAGGACCTCCTTTTTCCTTTTTTAGGGTAACTGCATGTGTGGATTGTATCGATGTATATTGGGAATTGGGTGCTGTCTTGACACTCTCTCTATGTCTATTCAAAAGGAGCTTCTGAGCAGAAAAGTAACACCATACAAGGAAATTCCTAGTGTTTTTGTTCTTGTGAAATATAACTTTGACATTTCATACATATCAGGCACTCTTATTTAGCTTTAAATTTAGTTCTCTGCGTAAAAGAGAATGAAAGTTATCTAATTACAGGAAACCTTAAATTATGCTAGGTTTATTAGTTCGCAGCACACAGAGTATAATTAAAATAGACCTGTACCAAATGAATCCATACTTTCCAATGCAGAATATAGTTTTATCGCAGTTTCTATTAGATTTAACTTCAGTCGAATTTTGTAGACGTGCCAAGGCAGTGATTAAAACAGAAAACGACTAAATTTCCATCCGTAAACAATCTCTATCAGCACACACACACACACACACACACACACACACACACACACACATACATACATACATACATACATACATACATACATACATACATACATACATACATACATACATACATACATACACAGATATATACTACTGCTAGTACTACTACTACTAATAATAATAACAATAAGAACAAGAAGAAGAACAATAAAAGCGAATAAGAATTAAAATTATTGAACTTGTCAACTAGGATGACCCGAAACTGAAATGGACAATTAACGATCAAGGTAGCATTTTTTTCTCTTGAAAACTGACAAACGGAATATATTAGTGAATGCGAATAATAATAATAATAATAATAATAATAATAATAATAATAATAATAATAATAATAATAATAATTAGAATAATACGCCTAATCTATAATGATATGACTACATAAAATTAAACCAAACACCATGAAATTAGAAACCATACACAATGCTGAAAATATGTAAAGTAGGAAACATTATTAGATCTTTTCGTTTGATCTCGCAGTCACAAATGGTGAGTTTCAAGACCACTATTGAAAGGGATCATTGTGTCTTTGTATCTAATTGCAATCGGCAATTCATTCAACGTTGCTGGATCCTGGTATGCAAAATAACGTTGTCCATAGATCTTCGGTTTTATTGTGGTAATAATGAGTATTCGATTGTCAGAAGAGGAGCGTAAGTATCTTGCTGGTGTGTACACATGGATGAGACCAGATATGTATGTTTGACTGGAGTACGTCAGTTAAACGTAGCATAGAGAAAAACGTTTGTGTTTGATCCCGGATCGAATGAGTATCCAGTGTAGGGTACATAGCAGCTGGAGTTGTGCTCTGATCTTGGTACTCTAAGGTTTATCCGCGCAGCTGTGGTTTTTTAACTTTTTGAAGATTCTGGAGTAGACATGGAGACGAACCAGACATAACTGAGTTACAGTAATCCTTTTATGAAAATAATATTGCACACACAAGTGATTAATAGCATCATTTGGAAGATATTTGCGAATGGAGCGGATGCCTCTCAGGTCAAGATATGCAGCCATGCATATGTTCATGATATGTTGGTGCAATGTGAGAGTACTGTCCAGAGTAACGCCTCGGTTTCGTACTGACTGTGTGAATTTAATGTTGGTGTTGCTGATATTTATTGTTTGAGGTAAATGATGTAAATGAGAAAATCATTGTGTTGTGATTAGAATGGTCTCAGTTGTATCATTATTCATCTACAGCTTGTTACATGTCATCCACGATTTCAAATCAGAAATGCACCTCTCTACTCCTTGGATGGTAGCATCAGCTTTAGTTGGGTGGCTAGATGAATACAATTCAGCTCAATATTTCTTTGCTTTCTTGGTTGCAAAGTTTAACGTTTATAATAAAGATTTCGTATGATATGAACCTTTCATTTATTTTCCAGAAGAGAGAACTATACAATGGTTGAAGAAGATTACTAAAATAGATAACTTTATTGCATTGATTTGAAAAAGTGGAGAGAACAAGGTTAATAGTGAGAAAGCCCGTGAGCGTGTGATTAAATTTATGAAACTGCTCTGTAGACCGGTCTCAGGAGAAATATAATTAACTTTCGCAAGTATCGATTTATCTTGTCTACCAAGAGACTCAGCTTTTTTTTTTGAATATTTGTTTAATGAGAGAGAGAGAGAGAAAGAGAGAGAGAGAGAGAGAGAGAGAGAGAGAGAGAGAGAGAGAGAGAGAGAGAAAGAGAGAGAGTGCACAAACTATATTCCTTGATGATACGAGGTTTTTGTGCAACATGTGTAGTTTTGTTACAACTCTGACAAAGGATATACATTCTGATATATTCATTTTCAAGGCGATAACAGGACACCAATTGATGGACTCCCCGATAGATGGTATACAAATATACATACTCACACATACATGCGCTAAATAACCTAAACGTCCTGATGCGCCGTTAACAATCAATCAATCAATCAATCAATCATACATACGTACATACAGAATCACTTTGCACTGTTAAAATAACATCTTACCTCTTGATTAAAAGAAGTATTGCACTAGAGCTGAAACAGGCAGTCAATATATTACTTTATGATTCGATTTGAAGTACTCTAATAGTTTATGGCGCAAATTAAGTTTGAAATTATATTCCACATAGATGACATTCAAAAACCACGAATAGACCACTGGTAAAGGTGATAACGTGTGGCACTGAAGACGTTGTCGCTGATACAATGTTTTTGGAACATCCTGTTTAATTTGTTATCAGTCAACTGGACCCAGCTTGTGGACGCTTATAACATCAGGGTATAGACAGGTGAAAAGACTATGAACGTGATGTCATTGCCTATTTCCCTGCTGGTTGTTCAGTGTTTGTTCAACGTTGTTATCAACGATACATTGCCCTTGGTATTTTAAAAATCGTTTCAAATATCCTTGTTATTTGCCTCTCCGTCTGCCAGTGTCTTTCACCTTACATGAATGCAAACAAGGATTCTCACTGCTTTTTTGTATAAACAACGATATTATGCATGTTGTTGCATTACATATACACAAACATTCACACAAGTGTATAATCAAGTCCCTTTGTTCATTAAATTCTTCTTTAAAAAATTGTTGGAATCAATTTTGTTTGCCCGAGCTTACGTCACACAATTATTCCATTTTCTGATAATCTTTTTTAAGGTACAATGCTGTAAATTGATATCAATGCAAAACATATAATTTACTTAATGCAGCATATATTGTTAAAAGAAGTGAAAACAATTTTTTATTTATCCAGACCACCTTAACTAAAGCATTACACGATTGGCTATCAAACTGTTATTGATTTTTATATTGTTGTTATGGATGTTTCAGGTTTGTACACTAGTATATTAGCTAAATTTATTTATTCGATCAGTTTACGCTACAACAATCCCCAAAACCACGATCAGAACAAAAAAATGAATACAATCTTCCATACAAAAATCTATCGACATTTGAACGTCAGTTTTGTTTTAAAATAAAGAAAATAGCACTTCTGTTACTGGGAAGTAGAACCATATGAAGGAAAAGGGACAATGGAAGCCAAGGAAACATGACCCAAAGCACTCATTTATGTCAGCAAAAAGGAAACTTATGACATTTCCACTCCCTTTCAAGCAATTAACCTAAATAGACCAAATCGAAATCTGACCCAACGCCAATTACTTGATACGTTTCTTAAACCGTTGACGCGTTTTACAGCTAGCTCATCACTTGTTTCACCGCAAAGGAGACACTCAAAATGTTTTTCCTGCGTACTATTTGAAGTACCTAACTGACCATTAATAGAAGTTGTTTTGTCTTGTTACAAAGGCTGGAAGGTATATGCTTCCGTTCTAATTTGCAATGAATACGCTCATTTAGTTATAATTAGTAGTTCATGGTTGCTCTGAACTGAAACAACACAATTATTTTATTGGCAAATACACCATTTCTCTATTAGTTCCAAGACGTTTTACAGTTATCAAAAGAGCAGTATTACGTTAAAAATACACACCCTCATAATTATGTAGTACGAATATTATATAATATTGAAGGGTCCCCCGACGGAACGGAATGGCGAAAAAACATAACGTTCTATGTCAAGAACATACTTGTTGTTTCATCACTAGTTCTCGCTGTATTTCGTCTGATTTATCGCTAAACGTTGGCCAGATGTGTCTCTAGCTATTGATCCGAGTCATCCTTTTATCAAACAGCACAGAGCCATGATGTCCCAAACCTCAAATGGCTTATATTGGTCTAGTGATTTTTTCTCTAATTTTTTATGTCGATTAAATTTAATTAAGATCGGGTACACTACATTTGTCTTTTTTCTGTTTCTAAGAGATAAGCGCAAATGAGAACACATACGTAAGTTTCAGACGTGTTAACGTTTTGAAAGATGGGTCCGCTACCAAAGGCAAACCTCTTCTCGATTGCACGGTTATTGTGTGAGAACGTGGAAGACGCGGAAATATAGCATGTTTGGAGGTCTTGGATGGTTATATAACTATTTAAGAGCATGATTAACTGTCCCTTTAACATAATTCCGTTATGTCATGTATTCATTATAATAGTTATAGCCAAACATTGACCCTTAGCCATCCATGATGTTTCAAGTTATTGCTCACGATTTAAGATGAGAAGATTATATATTGATTGTTAGAAACCTGCAATGGATGTGTATCTGCTCATATTGATGTGATTGGGTAATCCAGTTTGAAAGATGGTGTATTGTCCACAATTGGTCCCTCAAAATATTCTAGCAAAAGCGAAACCGTTTGACAACAAATATTTTGTGGCAAATAGGAAATCATCATGATTAATGAAGCTAAGACTGAAATGAGTCGTATTTGCATTAACGTATGAAGAAAGTCGGATTGGCAATGTTACAATTGATTTTGACGGAACTGGATTTCAAATAGTTAACATACTTTGATATTCAGACAAGATACGAACCACAACGATGCAATGAACCATATCAGGAAATAGCAAGTGATATGTCCGCAAGATCTTACACACAAGAGTGGAAAACCAAATATACAAACTGTACGTAAATAGTATGGTCTTTATAGCACTCATTAATGTGTCAACACTTAACAGAATGCTTACAGCAATGATCATTTTCCGTACTCGGACATTCTGTGCTCGGTTCAAAAGGTTCAATGTTGAAAATGCAAAATGTTCTATACTTTAAAAAACATGCTTCATTACAATAAAGCACGTGAGATCCAAGTTAATTTAGCTATTTATATGATGTTAATTTTCAAGTAATATGATTTACGCGCAATAATTGCATCCGTCTAATATTATTTATGTCTGAAAATCAAATGATTTAATTCACTTGTACCTTGAGCTCTGGATCTGTATCTATTTAATTGACAACTAAGAGGAAAAGTAATTGTTGTGTTTACGGTTACGAGTATCATTCTTCAGCTGTCAAATAACGTATCATTCTTCAGCTGTCAAATAACGTATCATTCTTCAGCTGTCAAATATCATCTAGTAAGCCAAAGATAACGATATGTCACCTCAATTTGTTTTGGAATTCGGTCACGAACATAAGTGCTAGTTTTATTTCTAATATATTGATAATAATCATGTGGCACAATTACCAATGTGTCAATTAAGATGGAAATGGAAGAAATACTAGCGAACAAGATGATTTGCAAACATATTGATGACGTAAATTAGACTGTCGAGAGAGGCTACTAATCTGATCCGTATACGAATATAACCAAATTATATGTATGTATGTATGTATGTATGTATGTATGTATGTATGTATGTATGTATGTATGTATGTATGTATGTATGTGTGTGTGTGTGTGTGTGTGTGTGTGTGTGTGTGTGTGTGTGTGTGTGTGTGTGTGTGTGTGTGTGTGTATGTATGTATGATTGATTGATTGATTGATTGATTGATTGATTGATTGATTGATTGATTGACTGTTAACGGCGCACCAGGACGTTTAGGTTATTTAGCGCCATACAATCGGTTATATGTATACACGTTTTAAAATGGTGCAATGTGTCCACCAGCAATATTAAAAACCGAATCGTTCAAAGTAAAACGGTAATATGGCAATAATAAAATATGTAGCTTTCCGATTAAAGGGAGATGTAAATGGTATATTTTAATCAGGACAAACGAAAATATGTTGAAAAAAAGGGGTGGTATCTATATAAGATAAAAATGCTCTTGGTGATGGCATACAAGATATAGTTTTGAAAAAAAGTTTTTTTGTCATCACGAAATAGTATCATTATATTACTTACCACGCGTAGATTGCAGGTCGAAAAACTCTGCCATGAAGTGCTTAACTGTGTATGGTTCATTGCAAGTAAAGCACTCTGGTGGATCTTCACCTTTTAATATAAGGGAGTGGGTTATGTATGTAGGACCAATTTGGATTCTCGCAATGACTACTTCTTCCCTACGGATGGTTCTGTAGGAAGGAATCCATTATCCCAGGGTTGGTTTGATGGCGTGAAGTTTGTTATTTATTGCATCATTCCACGATGCCTGCCACTTCTGGCATTGGTAATCTTTGATACAAGATTTAAAATCAGGAAACAGTATTTTAAAATCAGATGTTTTTTGATAGAGCCATATCAGCAACGCGATCTGCTTCTTCATTACCTTTAATACCAATATGGCTAGGTAAATAACAGTAAACTATATTGTAGAAGCTACTAAGTTCAGTATGTTTCACGAGGAGATTGATTAATAATGGGTTCTCCAGTTCTCTATTGTGTCGTGACGACTGAAGCACTGAGAGTGAGTCAGAGAAGATAATGCTGTTTAAAATACGTCTCTTTTCGATAAATGGCAAAGCAAGGTATATTGCTCTATGCTCGTCGGAAAAAATGGAGGCATCGTTTGGCAAACGAACCTTTGTTGTGTGTGTACCACTAACGAAGGCTGCATCAACCTTTTCCTTATCAATTGATCCCTCAGTAAATATTCTAGTGTAGTTCCTACATTTGGTGAGGTGTTCATGAAATATGAAATGTCTTTTGGAACAGGAAAGGGCTTGCCTCACATTTTCCCTATCCTTTAACATAAACAGCACTTTTGTTTGTTAAAGGAGCCAGTGTTGTGTTTCCGATACAAACTTTTTCTGACATGTAGAAAGATCAATTACGTTACTGTCAAGGCTGGATGATATTCGGATGCCAAATGAAGGTATGACATTTGGTTTGTTTTCGTATAAGGTTTTGTATTTTGGTTGAGAAAGAGCCAAAAATATAGGGTTCAGAAGGTTTGAACTTAACTTGAGAGCGTACTGTTCGTTCGCTTCTGTGAGATGGCTTTCACATGGATATGTCTTAAATGCTCCCAGAGCGAGTCTTAATCCCTGATGATGAACTGGGTCAAGCATCTTCAAATATGACTTCCTTGCTGAACCATAAACAATGCATCTATAGTCTAGTTTTGGAGCCGATAAATGTTCTATACAAATTGAGGATGACCTTTTTATCAGCACTACAGTCAGTGTGAGCACCTACTTGAAGTAGATATAAAGATTTCAAACATTTAGCTTTCAAAATCTTGAAGTGTGGAATGAAAGTCAGTCTTTAGAGAAACTGTCTGCAAGAAATTTGCTATGTCACGTTTTGAACTGAATTCAGATGTCAGAGATAATTGTTTTTTCTCTTTACATTTATTGTGTGGAGAGTGTCCCAAACTCGTTTAATTGAGGAACGAAAGTTTAAAGAAGAAATATACTTCTTCCATGATGATCGTTTTTTTCTTTGATTTGTGCGGCAAATTTTAGCCCGGATAATACTTAATTATGGGGCTTTGTGTTGTTTAATTGTTTTAATGCTTCTCGGCGTTGTGTAATGGCTTCTTTACATTCCTTAGTTACCTCAGGTTTGTTTTTTTTCTACTGTTCGGTGAGGATTTTGGAATTGATTAATCTGCAATCTCATTTAGAATGGAAGTAAAATGATGTATTAGATTAATAATGTTGAATAATGTATCCTTATTAAGTCTAGTTTTACAGAGTGCTTAAAAGGTAGCCCAGTCAGCCTTCGTTATATTCCAGTGCTGAATTGTGTCTTCAGTTGTAGATTTTTAATTGTCAAGGGAGATTGGAACATGATCACTGCTGTGAAGGTCATATGCGACCTTGCAGTCATAGTTCAAAAGCAATGAAGGAGAACAAATTGCCAAATCTATACATGTGTATGTATCTGTTCCGGGCTGTAAATATGTCGGTGATGTAGTGTTATATAGACACAGATCGTGTCTAGAAATGAAGTCTTCTATTTTGTGGCCTCTGTCGTTTATGTGATTTGATCCCCATAGAATGTTATGGGCGTTACAATACCCGAGTAATACAAAGGGCGCGGCAAGCTGTTGAACACGATTTTCTAATTCGTTTGGTACTGGGTTGGTGTTTGGTAGTATATAAAACAAGCAAAAGGGTTAATCACTTGATGTAGAGTGACGCTTACAGCAATGGCGTGCAAATTTGTGCTTATAAGGATGACTCTGTTTGGGGCTATATTGTTCACAAAAACAGACACACCTTCTGAAGCTCTTTCAGAATTTAGAAATTAGGTGTCAAAGAGGGATTAGATTTTTAATGTAATGTTATCCGTCTCGTACATGAATATACCATGTAAACACAGTACTGCAGGATCGTGTTCATTTAAAAGAAGAAGAATATCATTGTACTTAGCGTTAAGTCCTCGACAGTTACATTGTATGATGGTGTTCTTCACTATACGTTTCAACTGGAGTTAGTGGAGCCAGGTTAGACCTTTCTCGGAGACAATTGTTGTTGTTGTTTATCTGGAGAAAGTGTGGGGGTGGGGGTGGGGTATGTTTTGTTAATAAGTTTGGAGCCACCTTGAGAACATGGAACATTTCTTCTGCATTTACGCTCTGACTGTCTTCAAACTTGTTATAGAGTTTGATGTGATCATCTGACCCCTTTTGCTGCTATGTGCTTGCAATTTTTATATATTACTTGGTGATTTCGGTGTGTATGCCGTGTTTTGTTGTGGTTGGTACTAGGGGATATTAGTACTTGATGTTGAATAGGGTACATCTGTCTGTGTTTGAGCTTCCTTCGTGGTTTCGGTATTGTTGTTGACGACTGTGGAGAAGGATAGGCCAGATAGAGATGTTTTTGGCTGCACAAGTTTTCTAGCCTCTGGATAGAGAATGTTTGATATGTACTTTACCCTCGGAATTTCCTTCTCATGTTTCCAAATATCACAATCCCTGAAATTTTCGTGATGTTCATTTCCGCAGTTGACACAATACAGAGCTGCTCTAGAATCAGTTTCCAGATGAGAATGTTCTCCACATCGGCCACATATATTGAATTTTGAACCGTGGTCTTTATGATGGCCATATTTCTGACATTTATAGTATCGAAGGGGGTGGGGGTGGGGGTGGGGTGGGGTGGTTGGTTGGTATGTACTGTATATCCCGACCTTAACTTGCAAAAATCCAACTTTATCCACTTTGGGTACCGTTGGTTTGTTGAAGGTGAGAAAAATGTGTTGGTGTTTTGCAGATTGTTATTACGATTAATACGTATTATACGTACTACAGTGACACCTTCGTTTGTCATTGCATCAATGATATCCGTGTGTTTGACTCAAGCAAAGTCACGAAAGCGCATCACGCCTTTTTACGTATTGAATGTGGTGTGAGCGAATGAAGTCACTGGAATATCGCTCACGTTACATTCAATACGTCCAAAGGCGTGATGCACTGTTGTGACTTGGCTGGACACTGTTTGACCCTTTCGCTCACGCTCAACAAGAACGCAACCCGATTAAATTTGTTGACACTCTTTTGTGTGCGAATTGATCCCGAAACGGTTTTTTCAATAACATTCGGAGACAGTGCTGCAAGATATTTTGAATCATCATTACACTGAATAACCATGAGGCGTGGAAATGACTCTACACTATATAGTTTGTCATTAGAGTCAGTCATTGGTTTGGTAGGTTTGTTTTCATATTTAGTTTTACATTCCCATGGTTGTTTGTTAAATTGTAAGCACCCATGCTTACCGACCATCATGGAGCAAGACTAGGGACACTTTTCAAGTGCCAGGGATACAAATATGCTATACTCGGAAGATAAAATTACCTACAACTGACCCGTAAAGTAACCTTCTGTGGTCGGTAAAATTATCTCCCGATTGATCCATAAAGCCACCGCCTCCTAGGAAGTCTTCTAAACGATGGGAAATGGAAAGCTAAAGGGATGGAATGTAGCGGGCAACGGTTGTATCAAGTAAATAAAGACTTCATAGGGCTCGATGTGATCCACCGATTTGTCGAGACCGGACCCATCTTGACCACCCGTCTAGGAGAAGTAAATGCCAAAACAGTGTATTGCATCTGAAAAGCCTCCGCTCAGCTACCATGATCCTTTCCTACTCGTACACATGTCGCAACCCACGGCAAACAGGTTTCCTCTACTTAGTCGCCTCTTACGTCGGGCCAATTCTACGACCCCGAACCCGCAGGGGGTTATGTATGTATGTATGTATGTATGTATGTATGTATGTATGTATGTATGTATGTATGTATGTATGTATGTATTGTTACGGCTATTGGATTTAAATTATTTATTTTTTTAATTGTTAAATCTAAATTTGTCATTTAAAGTTTAATATTTATTCATTAATTGGGAGATTTTTTCTAGAAAATTCAGTTTGACCTAGACTCTTAGTTGTAAACAGGCTGACTATCCTTTAATTGTAAACAAGTTTTGACCTTGGCTTACAGTGGATCTAATTCCTGACCTTGCTTTGGAAATTGTCAACAAGTATCTACAACTATTGGTTAATTTCAAGGACAACTTTTTATTTTTAGTAATTAGTGGCTTATTTTCTTCTGGATTATTCTATTATTACGTGACTAGGTGAAGGTAGACTCTTCCTCTGACCTTCAATCAATTTCTAGAAAAGCGCGTAATCACTTGTTTACTTCAGAAGAACAGTTATATATAGCTGAATTTTGGAAGCTAACAGTAGTAGAATCTTTGGGCTGTAAGTTATTAGTTGTGTATTTCATGTTTGAGTGTTAATTTTATTCTGGACTTTGTGTCATTTCGTTGGAAAAGAAGAATTATTCTATTCATTTGGAAACAGGAAATACGTTTCATAATTTCATCTGGATGATATTAAATCAAGAACTGCATCACGTGACATTGTCAGCCATTTTGGATTACATTGTCAAGATTCGAACCTGGAACTATTAGAACATTTATTTATCTGGACTCTTACAATTCCATTAGTGGATTATTTTTGTGAATTCTATATTGGATTAATGTTGGATTTGATTCTCTAAAACTGTAAGTTTATTTATTTTATGAAAATAATTGTACTTAATAAAATCATTGTTAAAGTTTTACAAGCTTGTTAGTTTTCACTCTTTCTGTGTTGCTGCTTATTCGAGCCTAAGCACGTAACAGTATGCATGCATGTATGTATGTGATTGTGTTCGTGCTTGCGTGTGTACGTACATTTGTGTATGTATCCGAGCTTCTATCAATGTGTACATGCATATAAATGCATGTACGTATGTTTATTATGCCTGCAATCTTGCATGCAGAAGAGCAACAAAGATTGTATATATATATATATATATATATATATATATATATATATATATATATATATATATATATATATATATATATATATATATATATATATAAATATTAAACTTCTATTTTCCTTCATAATCAATATCAAAATATAAGACTGAATGATGATCTAAACATGAAAGATGGTTTAAATACAAAATGTACAGCACTGCAGAGACAACATTGATAAATAATTGAACAATGAACGCATTGTCTCTCACATAGCGGCTAGCATTTTGAATGAGGAACCAGCAAGAGTCAATCCACACAATTAAATGTATGTAGAGTTGATCTAAGTAATTTTTATAATTAAATTATGCTATCGACCATACTATTATTTCAATCTTCCAGTTTAACTTTTTCTTTTTCGTTGTTCCGTTGGTTTGTGCGATTATAATTTGCCATAATTACTAGGTCCAGATGTACATTTATGAATACCGAAGGCAAAAGACGCAACCCTAGGAGTTTCGCTGACACTTTCCTACGAAGGACAAGAGAGAGAGAGAGAGAGAGAGAGAGAGAGAGAGAGAGAGAGAGAGAGGGAGAGAGAGAGAGAGAGAGAGACTTACAATAAAAACATATATTTAATTATAACTTGTACAAATCTTTGTTTCTTTTATTTAATTTTTATGCCTTTTTGATGGTACATATATTTCTGTCCTCTGATAATTTTGATCCTTTCACAACCGAAGGGTTTGCCAGCAAATGAATACATCAGGGCTGAAAAGTCTATATTTATACCTCAGTATTGTGGCCGTTTATTTAATCCGATTTTTCATTTACTTATTCAGCCACATGGAATTGTGAATGTATTTGCCTGCCATTGTACTAATGAATAAAGGTTTACATAATTTGCCTGCCATTGTACTAATGAATAAAGGTTTACATAATTTAAACTCTTCTCTGTCTATGTTTCAACCCATTTGCTTGCATGGCGCATGATACGAATATCTTGCTATTTTTATAAGCAAATTGAAATTACTTCTAATGCAAACTTGACAGTTGAGGATCTTAGATTTTTATAGAATTATTGTTATAATGTCAATTTTGCCCCTTTTGGGTCCTGATATAAGTCACAGCCTCTACTCCCGTGACTTGGCAAGCGGTCTATATAATATGCACAAATTATTGATGATTAGCATTAATAATCCACGAACGTAACCATTCAAAGGTAATATAGGCTAATGACGTGTATCAGAACCCATAACGGTACAACAAGGGCAAAACCCCCGGGTAGATAAAAGATACTCATCGTAATACAGAATCCATGGATGACTGAATCAACGTATGATTGAAAGGTACACTACTGCATCAACGTGTTAGCACAAGTCGTGGTGTCAGCTCTGTATTGCGAGATCAACATGTAAGTACTCTCTAACAAATGTTTGGTTAGGATGTTTCTCTTATCGTTCATTAATAGGTCCGGAACATTAACGAAATGGCTACCTTGAAGTATCAAACCGTTCGAAAATCGTACGTACATCGACGGACTATACAACCAGTTTAAAGGCGTTGTCCATATTCTAACGCTTAAGGTTCATATTGATACTTGTATTGTTTTATGATGATATTACTAATGAAAGACGTGCTAACCATGAGATACTGCTCTGTGATCCACGACTGGGCACTTGAGAGACTAGAACATCGAGACTACATCAACAATTCTTACGCTTACTGATGGCCGAATAAGAGTATTCGATTAATCGTTCCACTCTAACTTGGTCAGGTTGAAATGTTGGCATCTTCAATACAAAATCGTACTCAATGTTTGGTCAGCAGGGTAGCCACATGTTTATAAACGTATTTACCAGGATACACATGTAACATACGTGACATGCATCTGCGTCACTTATTATCTTTTTATATTAACGGATCCGCTTCGCGGTATCTGCTGTAAACATTTACAGTGGTTAACGCATACTTGTAGATACGGGTACGATCCTGAAGATCATATATACGCTCATGTGGAAGATTGATAACCTCAGTTTATGGTACCTCATTACATATATGCACATCAAACTACCCACATGAATGTTTTCTTGGAAATAGTAAGCGAATTTGCCCCTATGCTTGTGTGGCCAGCTATGATAGAGAAATATATACTTGGATAATGTCCAGCGTGTTGTATCCTATGTTTACATTAATATAACGTTACTTGTAATGATTACCTATACTGTACTCTTGGCCTACATATCTCTTTTGTTTAACATTCTTGGGGTTCGCCTTTCAGCACCTGGTCTCACAATTGCATTCCAGTTATGAAAGAGATCTTCACCGGTTGTGTTGACTTGCACTGATACCATATGATGATTTAGAAGGTCATGTCGATAAGACACAGCATCAATACGATTAACACGGGCTTCACCAGGCTTTAATTGGTTATAGGATTGAAGTCGCATATCCAGCCCTGTATGAGTCCACAATAATTGTATCGAACAAGGTACGTTTCACTGGTGTTAATGATATTTATTTTAAATGAAAATGTGCTATCAACGCCGATTTTGTTTCTAAGTAGACCCTGCGCGTCCAATATCCTTATGATAATGAACTTCGTTGCTGCACATCAAACACAAATTACAACATGGAAATTGAAAATATGGTCGTAATTTAGCGAGACATCGAACATGATATGAAGACAAGATTGTGTTTAATACTGTATAATCCAATGCCATCAACAGATGGAAAATCATGCAAAATGTCTAACAGTTATATCATGTAATAATATGGGACGCAACGCCTTGAAGCTTATCGTGTTCAAAAGGAAATGAATCAGAATGTTATAAAAGGACGCAAAATGGTCAAATATACGTTACAGGTGTGACACTGAACGAAAGGACTTACAAACATTTGCTCCGCTAATTAAACAAACAGAGGACACTACAAAGACAGTTTCAACTCTAACTATAACACAAAACAAGAACCGGGTCCAGTTCGTAAGGTAATTAAGCCCAACAAGGTTATCAAAAACAAACAATGGAAGTTGCAGCGAGAGGGACTCTTGCCACGTCCGACTGACAAATACAAATATGACGTTGTTGGCATTGGATAAGCCTGTAGTATACTTGCAAAAGGTATCCATGTTATTGCTGAGAGACAATTGCTAGGATACAAATGTCCAGCCTGAATACTAATCAGCGATACAAACACCGATTCAATTCGTTGAAGACAAAAAAATGTTCTAGATGATTTTTACAAATACTTTCCCAGCTGAAACGGATTCATAGTAAAAATATCATCCAACACATATAACAAACACGGGTACATTGCATAGCCTAAAATGACATTCAGGGTGTTCGCTGGAAAGAAGACTGTACCGGCGTTTTGAATGCATTTATTACAAAGACACTGGAGGAGGTGAAACGTTATCTACAGGACCATGTGTAACAACAACATGATGTAATACCAATTACTTGAATACATCTGATAACGAATGGCATTTGAAGGATATATCTCAACTAGTGATTAAGAGTAGTCCATGATTCAAACATAATTAAAGCTGATATAACGGTAGGGAATTGTAAGAAAAATGAGCATAAAATAGATTTTGACATGGTTTGAGATTCACTAATTTTTCCCCAACACTTTTATGGCGTGAAAGAGCAGGGTTATCAATTGTAGGTTGAGGTGACTGCTGGATTTGTAGTTATTCCATGTTTCAGACGTCACAGAGAAATGAATCGGCCATCTGACGTTCGTACGTATATCGTTCGTCTATTAAGCTTCGTGGGTTTTGACCTGTTAGAGTCACACACTCTTGATATTAAAAATATCTCGTTTGAACTTTCGAGATGAATTTATATATGTTATATAGGTACGATGTCAGAGATCAGTCAGACCTGTGTCATTTGTAAAGGGTTCCGCTGGAAAGCACATCAATGTATTGTAGTAAACACTGACACGCTACAATACTCTTTGTTTAGACTTTTAAAATGATGTGTAAAACCAGCCATGTTAAACCGCTTCTCCAAAACTTATGTATTTTATAAAATGAAATTATGTTTCCAAAAATACGTCATGTACTTAATAAGCAATAGAGAAATAATGAAATATTCATTGCTGAGATTTGACCACTGCACACACATCATGTGCACGAACACATTTTGCCAACCGTATGTGCACGATCTTGTGTAAAGAATTAAATCAAAATTACTTTACAAATCAAATCTATAATAATAATAATAATGATAAGGACTTTGTATAGCGCCTAATATTTCGAAGCTCTAAGCGCTTTACACCATCAATAATGATATGACTACACTACAGAACAACAAATGACAAAAACAATGAAATTGGAAAACATAAAAACATGCTGAAAACATATAAGATACAAAACATGATTAGGTCGCTAAGTTTGTCCCTGAAGTCGAAACAGGTGAGTCTTAAGAGCACTCTTAAAAGGGACCACTGTGTCTCTGTGTCTAATTTCAATGGGCAATTCGTTCCACGTCGCCGGGCCCTGGTGTGCAAACGAACGTTGTTCATATGACTTTGTTTTCACCTTGGGAACAATGAGTATACGATTATCAGAAGAAGACCGTAAGGATCTGGCTAGTGTATACACATGGGTGAGGCTGGATAGGTATGTTGGACTGGAGTCTGTCATTGAAATATAGCACAGAGAACAAATTTTGTGTTTGATTCTGTATCGAATTGATAGCCAGTGTAGGGTACAGATCAGTGGTGAGGAGTGCTCTGATCGAGTGATCCCACAACATTAATTTGATACAAAGATAATATGTGATTCAGTATCCAAAGAGATAAAAATGTTGAACAGACTCATTAGCTGGTACCTTGATAGTTGGAATCTATACTAGATCAAATCGATAATGCTTATTATATGGATTTGCTTTAAATTGTAATTAGGGGAGGCTGCACATTTTCCAATAGTCAGATTTAGTATCGCATTATTATCAAAATATGTTTTACGAAGGATATGTCTTACGTTGAAATTCATCTAATCCATAATCACACATTCTTCTGTTGAAAGTGAATCCCATTTTCAATGCATTTAAATCTTAAAGTCTTCATAAACAATCTCATTGTTTGTTGACAACGTTTGCAATTTTGGGGAGTTAAACATTTATAATAGTTCTTCTATTAGGCACAATTTCGAGGAAAATTTCGTAAATCGCGTAAGGTTTCTAAACTATGCTTGCATTTACTTCCAGTATTGTTATAAATATAGTCGGAATGAAATAGATCATTTATCTCTAGAAAAAAATGTATTCTCAATGTACAATTCACATAGCGTCACAGAACGGTTTACCTCTTGAATATATTAAATGAAGAGGTACAACATGAGTCAAACGTTGACCAATATAATCAAGTAGCTGTACGCCGTGGCTACCAATGCAGTAATTGCTCAAGGTTCTGTTGGGGACTGGTTGAAGACAACAGTTGGAGTACGTCAAGGCTGTCTTCCGTCTACCAAGCTTTTCAACATCTACTTAGAGCGCATCATGAGCGAAGCTCTGGACAACTACTGAGGGACAGTCATCACTGGAGGTCTTAACATCATCAACCTCCGCTTTGCAGATGATATTGATGTGCTAGCACGCAGTGAGGACTAGCTTGCCACTATAGTGAAAAACTTGGATGAAACATCTTTCAGTTTTGACATCGAGAAAAATGTCGAGAAGACAAGGCTGATGACAAATAGTGGCAAACTAATCTCAACCAATATTAAAGTCAAAGGACACGAAGTGGAAACAGTAGACCAAGTCAAATATCTTGGTTCCGTAATTACCGAAGAGGCATCAAGAGCAGATAGTCTGTTAAGAGCAGAACAAACAAGGGTATCTATGTGAACGTTAAAAGCCATCTGGAGCGACAAGCATCTCTTACATGGACCACATCATAAATGAAGTGCGTGACACAATCAGGCACAAAGGAGGCTATTATGAAGACCCCCTCACCAATGTTAAAAAGAGAAAGCTGAAATGGTATGGCCATGTCAGTAGAGCCAACAGTCTATCCACAACAGAATTGCAGGGCAGCGTCCAGGGCGGCAGATGGAGAGGTAGACAGATACAAAAGTGGACAGCATTGGCACATGATCAAGACAATTGGAGGGAACGTGTCAGACGTTCAGCAACACAGTGCCTCAACGACCACACCAGGTCACGAGACTGATGATGATGATGATGATGATGATCTTTACAATTTTTGAAATAATTTTCATTTTCAAATTAATGAGCTAAGGAAGATTCTGCGTTACAGGATTAAAATGTTCTGTAAGCCTGTATTATATCGTTCTCACTTCACGAATGATAAAACAGCTTAGACATTTTATTTTAATTGGTTTGGTCTTAGCAAAGCAAATAGCATAAGTCGACCTTCTCGGCTTGACCATTTGATGCATGTCAACAGCAGTCTTATTTTGGTCATAAGGATTTGGCGTTTTAAAGAGGTATTGAAATAAACACGAACTGTAATGACATGGGGAGAAATAACAGTAACCATGAATACATCATGGCATTCTGGGAAGATTATTAATTTAAAAAGATCGATAGCGACAAAAACATCTTCGTCAGACAAAACAATAAATTTGACCGATATGAAGGAATAAAAAAAATATTTAATACTACTCAAACGCGTAAGCTGGTGATGCAAATTGCATGCTTGTCTACGTTGAAGACAGTAAATCTATAATAGGAATGTTGTTGTAATGAATGTGTGATATACAGTAGTCCCGCTCTTATTCGGCTACCCCTTCTGCACAGGGAATGTGTCCTTCTAAAACGGGTGGTCATTCCGGAGCAGGACTACATTTTTATGAGACGTATTTGTAATGTACGTAGTAAGAAAGCTATATACTTCAAAGCATTTAATATCTTCGTTTAAAAGTAACATTTATCATTAAGATGTTCTTCGTGTTATAATAACATACTTATTTCTACTGAATATACGTTTATAGTCCTTTTTCTTGGCGTAAGTGTGATATGCGAACTGATATTGGTGTCATGCACCATGAAAATGCATTCAAAAACGTCATTTATATCTTGGTACATACATAATTACCTTTCCATTTGCTCCATTTTCCCACTGCTGTTGAATAACCTTCTTATTGGTTATGACTTTGTTTATTCGAGTCATTTCAACATAAACCTTTATTTTTCGGAGTCTTTTCTACATACAATTGTTTAGCAAGTACCCCCTCCACAGATGTCGTCGAATAGAATAACCGACGTTCTTATAAAATAATGTATGTGTTAACGCGATGACGTGTTACCGTTTGATATTGATTTATTCGGGTGTTGCTAACTGTATGCGATTTAATTTTGCAGACAAAACTTGTGTCGAGTGGACGAAATGCGGTCTTCTTAAAGGAAGCCATAATTGTGTTGTCACGTTATTTTTCGGTCTTTGTTTTCTTCAAGTTTCTCTGTGTGTGCCAAAGCACAAAATTTATTTTTAGCATATGCTGACTCTGTTATGATCTTAACAATTACGTCTGGTTATAATAATCGAAGAGAAGAACTCGACATAGGTGTTAAGCCCCAAACTCTATTACATTACTGAGCCCATTTCTTGTAAACATCGACTTTTATAGATAATGATATACTATTAATCTTTAGTCATCACTTCTAACGGAAATTCGACACTAGAAGACATGTATCGACGATAATCAGTTGCTTCACTTGCGTCAAGATTCGAATTAATAATTGGTTCTGGATACATGTGAAGAAACAAAAGTGGTCGCTCATGCGGGTGACATTTTACATTTTTTGTACTACAATACTGGCCGCTGGTCGCGTTAGAGGGATGACTATTCTTGAGGGGTGCTTTTGAATACAAACTCGTCTGTGTCAAGGGAATCTGGCCGTAAGAAAGCGGGTGGCCGCTGGTCGGACGGGAGGGTGCATTCAAGAAGGGGGCTACTATACATCTATTACGCTCGATATTTATTACATTTACATAACACTTAGAGTAGTTGCTTAGTGTTAGGTGTTTAGGATCTTACAAAACGTAACAAGGGAAAGGTGAAAACAACAGGCTCTGTAAAATTTAAAAAATAACCTATTTCCCTAGACAAATAAGGGGAAAATGAGAAATAGAACTTACTGTTTTACGAATCAAATCCGAAATTAATCCAAAGAATAAAAACTAGTAGTCATATTATTGAAATCCCAAAAGGAAGACGATGATATCAGTCGTGATTTATGACTTGTTGCAGCGTCAACAGCCTCTTGTTGAATCACATAAAATAATACTCCAGTTTTTAAATTCTGTATAAAGTTTGATCATTGTCGTTGCCCGGTAATTCATTTAAAGCAGCAGTATTTCCAGGTGAAACAAACGTGAAGTCCAAATAAATCAACGAAAACAAAATAATTAGCCCCAAACTGATCACAGCATAAGACACTTTAACTTCAGAGGTGTTAAGGTAAGAATAATTAATTTTTCTCAAAGCATCAGTAACAAAAACAAAACAGATGCCTATAGGTCAGGACTTATGTCAGCATTAGATACAATGTTAATGGAAATTTCGAAACAGTCAGAACTGAACAATATCAAATCCAGTAAATAAAGTTACATTACATTGGCAAGTAATAAAGTGAAAAATTAAAACAAACACACAATTAAATTAATTCAAATAGAAATTAAATAAAATATCTAACATTACAACGATATTGCAGTAATGACATTGGAAATAAAACATTTTCAATTTTTTTCCTTTCCTTCAGGTTCTTTCTATAAAATCACTTTTGTACATATCACTCTCAGACTGGTGAGTCGTTAAGTATCTTTAAATGACCAATATAAATCGATTTCATCAAGTAGTTATCAAAAAGATACCTAACGGTCCTAAAAAGCTTACGTTTGTTGGAGTAAAAAATATACTCTCAATCTTATTGCATTAATTTATCGGTCTTTATGATCCTTTTATTGTGAGTGCGAGTAATTGAAAGAACTCTCCTAAAAAGGTTTTTAGATAAATAACTTACTCAGATAAAATCCTTTCTTAATGCTAAGAGGCAACATTCTAACTAAATGATTATATGTTTTCTCAAGTCTTGAAAATAATGGAAATTGGCTATTCAAAACTAAACTGTCTTTTGTAGTTGGGAAAGCAGCTGAATACATTTCTTAGGAAATTACCGTCGACAGTTTTTTTTCTCTTCGGAGAGTTTCATTAAATGACTGTGAACCTAATCAAACATGAAACTGACTTTGCAAGTTAACTTTGATATATAAACTAAATTTCTTTTCAAACGGTATTTTTCTTCATGAACGCAGGAATATCACATAACATGAGATATCACGGGTAAATATTTAATCTTTCCAAAAGAAAATATTTCGAAAACCATGGGTGAAGTTTTTAAAAATGCTTTTTAATGAACATTTAACACCTATATCAGAACATGTTATATAAAAAGCAATAATCTAAATTTTCTATAATAATTTTTGATTGATGTTCTTGACTGACGAAATGACGCAGTATACTGCAAGACGGAAAGATGTTCAATTCTTGTGAATGGAATTGATAATATAAACCATATCTATACTTAATAAAAGGTGTGCTCATTAAACACCTATTCATGTTGCTAATATTAGCAAGCTATTTTGACAGCTGATGCCTTTTGGAAACCTACTTTCATTAAATAATGTTGCAACCAGGGTATTGTGATAAAGAGAAAGAGAAAATCGTTCGAATTAAACTATGGAAAACATCGAATGTATTTGGATTAAAAACAAATAGATAATATGACAATTTGTCATTATATTCGCTAATTGGAAAGAAAATTATTGACACTAATTGTTCTCAAAGTAGGATGCGATTCGTGTTTCTTTAAGGAAACATCTAAGAGGAAATATTTCAGATGACAATCATAATGAGACTATATGGTATTTACTGAGAAATTTATGATCGTATATTAGTTTCTGTTATTATTGTTGTTGTTGGGTCGAACGCTACTTCTCAGTACACAACAAGATATATATATATATATATATATATATATATATATATATATATATATATATATATATATCCAGAAAGTGTTATAATTCAAGAAAAAGGCAGTATAACAAATTGGCACTGAAGCGTTTTTACTTTTGCTAGTAACTGTTGTGAAAACGTCTTAATGAGGAGCTAAGCACTTTAACCACACAGTAAAATTATTGTCCAGTAAGGCTGGAACAATATCTATTTAAGATTCACATAAAAGTAATTAAGCATACTCTATTTCGAACAATATCTATTTAAGATTTAAAAAAAGGTAATTAAGCATACTCTGTCTCAAACAACACCTATTTAAGATTTGAAGTAAAGTAATTACGAATACTCTATCTCCTTCTCGATATGCTGAATATAATTCTTACTGATGTGCGATTATATTCTCTTTGTTGTATCTAGTCATTTGGAAAATTAATTACGCCATGTTATCCAACAATACATATATTACGTAGAATTATCAACCAAACGGGAGTGGAAGTTGTACTGAGGACCAATAATGCAACATAATATAGATTGATTATATAATAATTATTACGAGAGAAAATCATATCAGCTACTTCAGCCATAGCAGGGTATTCACCAAACTCAAATTATTGTATGATCTGCTAAAAGAAGGACTGGCTGGTGCAAAATATCGGTGTAACATCGATAACGGTTGATGTCGTTCATCACAATTGACTATTGTTATATAACGTGGCTGTACAATTAAATGTGTACACTCGTCGCCAGTTTAAGAAATTCATTCAGATAAGCAAAAATATCAAATTGTCTAAACTCTAAACAAGGTGATGTATATTGATCATGAGTTTATTTCTTTTTATTTTAAGCTCATTCATAAGCCATCTGTTACTAAGTGATGTTAATATAATGATAATAATATAGTGATGTTAATATAGTGATGTTAATATAATGATGATAATATAGTAATGTTAGTATAGTGATGTTAATATAGTGATGTTAATATAATGATGATAATATAGTGATGTTAATATAGTGATGTTAATATAGTGATGTTAATATAGTGATGTTAATATAGTGATGTTAACAAGCAATCAGGAAATAGATGGACCAACGTTAATGTTTTGGCTTAACAAACACAGAAAAAAATGAACCTTTCCTAACAGTAAAGGGCATTGTCCAATATGATACATCCGGTATTCGAATAGTCATCGTCCAAAGTAGCTTTTAAACATATATACGTTTGTACATAATAAAAAAACTATTAACGAATGTTGAATAAAATGTAAAACTCAGTTTGCTATAGTTAAAATAATACCCAGTCAATAAATAATGTTAGACAGTCATTTATTATTCATTACTGCTTTTGGAATATATCAGTCAGAGTCACTCCCATTGATCACACGACCTTTAAACAAGGTGTCTGAAGGAATTGTTATTTACATGTATCCAATTCTCTTGGCATGCTTTCGGTTTGGCAGATTCTGCAACTGAATGCTAATAAACGGATAATTATGCATTGATGATGATATTTTGTTTTTGAGTCGTTCTCGGATCACGAGGGTAGTCCATTACATGGTTTTGTATGCACGGTTATGTATAATTAGTGCTGACAAGTGATGTAACGCCTATACCGCTGTTTGTAAGTATAATCTTTGGTAACAGTGCCCTAGTAGGAGATTTATGGTAGCTATGTTACATGAATATTGTTTTCGTGGAACATTTTGCATCATGTATTAGTGTTTCAAATTGATTCACTTGAAGCGTCTGTTTAGATAAGCAATGGTATATAGCACTCAAATTCAACATGCTATAAACCCTCTCGATCAACGTTATTCTACATTTATGACTCATCGTGCTATAAACCCTCTTGATTAAAGTTACATTACAGTGTTAATATTTGTGTGCAACTTTTTATA
This sequence comes from Unio pictorum, assembly GCA_030141615.1. Classification (NCBI taxonomy): domain Eukaryota; kingdom Metazoa; phylum Mollusca; class Bivalvia; order Unionida; family Unionidae; genus Unio; species Unio pictorum. The sequence goes on from JARLTB010000204.1 coordinate 6,595,761, forward strand.
AGTTGTCCTCGAATATAATCAGAATGGATAACGTCTACTACAGTTATTTTATACGTTGTGATTTTTCTATTTGCATTACATCATACAATGGTTCTATTACGAATGCATTTGCCTTCAGTTAACATGCGTTCGTATCTTTCTTATCGTAAGCGTTAACTGCAGGGATGTTTCCGAATCAGTAGTTATTTTCAAAAGAGTTTGCATTGGTGTGAAGTAACTACGATATTTATATTTTCTATATGCGATGATCTAATGCAAATCATGTTATTTAGTTAAGTGAAATGAGGACTTTTTCTAAATTTCTAAAAAGATTATCTTATCCAATAACTTACAATTGAAGCATTTTATGGAATTATTTAAGAGACTTGAATTTATTTCTTTGTCGTAAATCAAACAGGCAAATACTATTTGATAGTATACCTATTTGTGAAGAAAAGCCGGTTGAAACTAGAATTTGTACAGTAAAGTTCCATTTGCATAACTCCCTCACATGCAGGGAATACAATCATCATGATTAAATGATCTGCATTGATGTTTGAAAGTGTCAGATGAGTATGACCGGAAACCTTAAATAACGAGGTGCATTATTAAATTGCCAAATAATCTGTCTCTGAGAAAGATGAAGATGAATGACTCTCATATCTACTGATATTACTTGAACAGTTATGTCAAGCAACATGTTTAAATACAATACAAACAGAGCAAAGCAAATGAATTAAAAAAAGTTTATGACTCAAGCTCAGTTTATTAAAAAAGAAAAAAGCAACAAAATGGATCATTGAGGATGATTCTTTAAAGAAAATATGATATCCACAATAATTGCATTTTAACTTGTGCGATGACTATAACGGTAAATCTATGAGGCATCCTGCTTATATTGACTAATGGATATTGTGGAGAAATAAACAGTTCATTCTAACGGAAGATGATACAATTAAATGAGGAAATTTCCGTTGTTTTAGATTTATTTGTGTTTAAAAATATATATACAATCTGTAGGCATTCACATGTTGCAATTAGAGATTGGAGGTTTTAGAAGTATTTATACTTACAAACCTCTTCAATTTTGTGTGTTAATTCATGGAAAGGACCATCGCTGGAATCTTAGTATTATTATTATTTCCTGACCATTTCAATATTTTTACCAAAGAAGACTATAAATATAAAATGCATGCATACAGTTTGAAATCCGAAATTCAATTTAAAAAAGTATGATTCAATATAGTGTGTGTGTGTATGTGTGTGTGTGTGTGTGTGTGTGTTTAAGTGATCTGTATGTTGCATTACTGTAAAACTTATTCAGATAATTTAATATATGCATATGTTTTGCCACAGAAGACGATAACTGTCACATGAATGTTTCACAAGTAACATTATTAAGAAAACATTTACAAGCTTTGCAATTATCGCTGATGTAGAGAAAACATCGAGAGGGACGTGTCGGTAAATTTGAGATATTGCATATACATACATATATGATATTGCCTTGCATACTATTTCAGATTGTACTAGTCTTCAAACTAATATTCTAATGGACACATGTTAACATGTCACATTTTGGGTTTATAAAAGTTGTATCAATGTTGCCCATTTTAAATTATTTGTTTCAGGACCATTTCGTCATTACTAATTTGCATAACCAAATTGTTCTGTAAAGATTGTAATGATATAATACTTAGATTCTGAGTCTTCTCAAAGTCATTTGTAAAATTCTTTTTGCAACATTATCAGTATATTGTTATATCAACACTTATACTGAGCTAAGACTCTTGTGGAACAAGCATATGATTATCTTGAAAGTAGAATGTCCTGTATTGGTGTTTATATGCTTAATTATGTAATATTTTCAAAACTACACATATAATTGTTAATTTTCATTACATTCTCCTTTGCAGCATATCCGAATGGCATTTAATTATGTATGGTAAAAAGAACTATGTCAGGAAATCGTTTGTCTTGAAGACAGCAATAAGCTAGGTAATGAAATCATGTGAAGGATAAACAATTATTTCAAAACAAACTTTTCATATTATGTTTTGTATTGACATGTATAACAAACCTATGATATAAATAAAATATGAATTATTAACTTGTCGATGCAGCTATACATTGGTGGAGAGCAAAGTTATACGTATTCAAAAGAGGGGCACAATTCCAACAATAAACAACATAAGTGAAATATCTAATCATACCTGTAATACTCTAAGGCAAAGCCGAGGCTGCTGCGTCAACCAAACCACAACACACCAAGCTAACTACTTCACACTTATTGCAGTCTGTAAACCAATCATTTGCTAACAAAGAGAATGACTTGCAAGCACCTCATCCATCTCTATCATTTACAGCATTACTTATCTTATTTGCCAGAAACATATCAAGTGTTGATACTGGATACTATTGATTTAATAGTGGTAGCATATGCTACGTTCTTTTGTTTTGAGGAAGAGTTTAGTCGTTCATCGAGTACACGTTTACGTCGTCTCATTCTTTAAAAATCTGTCAAAGTTGATCCTGGAAATGCTGTCCACTTCTCGATATTTACAATTAATTCTGACCTCATAATCATGCTTTGTCTAGTGAATGCTGTTATATATATTTTTTGCCATAATTTGCAGCATCTGAAATAACAAATTTACATGCGTTAGAATGGCGGGTGCATTCAACACAGTATATAGTGTGTTGTTCATCAAAACAAATAGCAAGGGGACCCGAATGACCAAGTGGTCTAAAGCGCTGTCTGTTATGGATCACTGCTATCTCACCTCTGTCTGCGTGGGTTCGAGTCTAAGATTTGGCAATTGTGGGTATGTGAGAAAGCTTGCCAATAGTTTCTTGTTTGTCGGTGGTTCTTTCCTGATTTTGTCCCCGGTTCTTCCTCCACCATTAATACTGGCCACCATGTATAGCCTATCGTGTACTGATAAATGGCGTTAAATCTCACAACAGAACAACAACAAATAACAACACATCGTAACCCCTAACAAGAAATAACGTATGCCACAATTAATAAAATACATTCTTGTATAATATACACATCGAGCCGTTATACACCAGAATATACAGTGGAAAACAGATAATACTGTTGGAGCCGTATATAGCAGTCTTTTTATCAATGCATCATGAAGAGCTTCAAATATAGTCCAGGAAAAGGTTTCTTTTAAAGACGTTTTAAGTGTGCCAGATCTGAAATATCACAACGGTCATGGGAATTGACGGTGTCTATTTACTTTTGAAAATATCTCAAGTCCAGAAATGTCTTCATTTAGATTGACAAACAATTTAAAACAAGCACGATATTTTCATAATTTACATGGTATAGAAACTATATAGAACAAGATTCCAAATTAGCTTAACTTAAAACAAATTGAGTGCTCCAAGGCCCAAGTGTATCTTTACAAAGTTCTGAAATGTAACGAAGCGAAAATGTGAGTTTTTGGAAATTTATAATGCATTCGAAATATTGCGTGTGCGAAAGAATCTGTCCAAAAGTAGAACCGTTCTCAATTTAATTGAGTTCCCAAACTGTACTGTTTCATAATTATTTCAATAAGCATATGAAAGAAAATTATCGTGCACATTAATACCTCATCATAGTTCTTATGAATTATGCCCATCTCATTACTGCAACCATTCTAGGCTCTAATAAAGTTGGAGCTACTATCTCAAGTTAAGTCGATATGAAGCATCATTTCTAAGACACTGAAAATCTTTAGACAGAACTGATTTACTACCCGTTAAACATCCTTTAGACATACATTGCTGTCTGGAACCTAAAGTATCAGTTTTGCTTCCCTGTCGATTAGAATCGTAGACCCGTTCATTACAAGAAGCTACGCCCCTATTACGCAACGGTAAAAGACGCAGTAAACCTTCTTTCTGCTCCTTGCGTTTTATAGTATTATATGTAAAATACATCAGACGTGCAAGATGCCATACAAGTTAAGGTCTCCTGTCTGGTTTTCAAGAACTATTTCACGAAACGTAATCAACATTTTGCTGCTTTTGAGTTTAATAACAGATTGATTTTCGGGATAGAGTTGATGAAATATTAGCTCCTTAAATGCATCTGTTTATTATGTTCAGAGCAAAAATGGTTTGTGCCTTTCTTACTGCCAAACAAATATGCTGCAAAACAATGCAAAAGAATCAGAATAATTGACAGCAATGCTGAACAAAATATTACGTATTTTGGGATATACCTACCAGGCATTCAATTCATGGTTTTGTGAGTGTAAAGTCTTTAATTTCAATCGATTACTTTATTTACTTCCATTTCGTCCCTAACAAATTTGAAACGTAGGTAAGCTTCTTTCGGCACAACCTGCTTTGCCTGCACACATGCATCTTTAAACCCAAAAGACTTATATCACACACACACACACACACACACACACACACACACACACACACACACATATATATATATATATATATATATATATATATATATATATATATATATATATATATATATATATATATATGTATAATACTGTAAATTTATATTATTATAGTTTTGTTCTGTGTGCGTGTAAACTAAACAGGATACAGTGTATGTTCTTCTATTATTTTAGCATACTTAGCAGTTGGTAAGTATACTACGTATCCTATCCCATGTAGTTGAAACTCAGTAGATATGTCATTGATGTACAATTTCTTAATTTCACTTTGGCTTCACTTGAGCTATAAATCTCATTTACCTTCGAGCCTTCTTTTAATTTAGTTATCAAATCTTTTATTCAAATGATCAATGTTATAAACCAAATAGTCTTAACACACTATATGAGTCCTTCTGATCCACTTCTATACATCCAAACAAGGCTGTGTTAAATTGGAAGATTGTGGGTTACATCTAATAAAACATACATACAATAATGAATGAAAATTGTTTAGGAGAACTGTTGTACATTTTCTATGAAATGAAATGATATATGTAAGTAAATCATTTTTTTTTTACAATTTTCATGATTAGAGGTTTTATTGCGTTTTGATGAAATTACTTTACTATGATCTTAAGGTGCAGGAACGATATTAAAGAATAATTTTTTTTAAAAAAAATACTTTATTATCCCCGTAATAGGTTGACAACTGGGTCGGGGAGCCATCCCAAGGTCACCTTACAATCTAACATTTCTGATAATCTAGGGATAATAAATATAATCTACAGAAAAGGAAAACAATCACACACATACACACATGCATATGGCACACGATCTAGGTGACTTTGTGATATTACAGTATTTTGTTCCTGTTTAGCATAAAATCAGATACATATTACATATTCATTATTGAGGTCCACTTTTGAAGAAATTGGTCCTCTTTCTGATTTACTTTAACAGTGTATTTTTCAATGTTCTTATGCATATTAAACAATAACTTACGTAAACACTGACTTACGCACAGGTCCAAACAACGGATCCGTTATATATCTCGGAGAGTTGCAGTATATATATATATATATATATATATATATATATATATATATATATATATATATATATCGCCTCTGCATTAAATAACCTGATTATATTGCTTTACCGTAAATCATCAAACCAATTCAAACTTAGATGCTTTATTAACATTCATCTGCCGTTCAACCTTGTAATGTACATTCCGTTTAATTATAGAATTCAATTCAATCACTTCACAGTTTCGATTCATGAAAGTACGTGGGGTTGTACTGTGTACATATTAGTCAGGAAAGATTGTACGGCCCTTTACCGAGTCAGCGTATTAGATTAATATGAAAACAGAACCTCTGGTACAGATAGCAAACGTGGTCTTGTGTGATTCGTTATTAGGCCATCCCTTGCAATGACATTTAATACACCATTATATATCATATAAGCTACATTTGTGCCATAAAGCACTCATGTAAGGCTCCAATTAACTTTGATTTTCAATCTCATTCTTGACATAAGATGTCGTTCGATCGATTTGAAATTCTATCTAAAGGACAATAATTTTAAAAGATGCAGATTAAACATAACTTACAACAAATTTTGGAAAGAATATTTACGCTAAGTTTGTCATAGCTGTTAAAAACATTACTGCTTTGGACAAAAGCAATACGTTTGCCTCCTCTTTGAATATCAGATATAATAGAAAGAGTTATTATTATAAGGAATTTACGCCCTTGTTACAGAAGTGTAATGGATGCAAACGACGTAGAGAAATAGCTCTCAGTTCATGTTATTAAAAGCTAAACACTTTCACTATCCCTCTCCATATTGTGTCTGAGACATCCTTTAGAGGTTCATTTTCATGACAAACTCTATGAAATATAATTCAACTCATGCATGTATGGTTTAATAGTGTCTGGGTGGAAATGATGTGAATTTCCTCTCTTAATGTCATGACATGCAAACATTGTTTGATATCTGTCATTAATAATTGGCTCAGTAGTGTTAAAATATAACATACAGTACAATATTGTATGCAACAAATATCACATTAAACACGAAGGCACCACACATGTTACTAGATCATTAACATTAAACACTAAACTGTTTTATTGTTTACGAACATTGTGAACTAACGTACCGCACATGTGACTGGTTTTCCAAAAATAATAATAAATATGACATATGTTACTAGGATTAAAACATTTAAAACTGATGGACCAGATGTTGGAGTAGGTTTATAACATTAAATATTCAATACCAAAGTCATTCAAAGTTTATACACAAACACATAATGGAACGTATTTAGGCTCTCATGAACATTACCAATATAAAGGT